>SJYX01021233.1:12204-143334 GCA_006410675.1 Oreotragus oreotragus | reverse complement strand
TGTAGCCCACCAGGCTCCTCTGTCCACAGGATTCTCCAGGCAAGGATACTGGAGTGGGTTGCCATTTCCTTCTCCAGGGGATAGTCCTGACCCAGGGATCTAACCCAGGTCTTCTGCATTGCAAGCAAATTCCTTACTAGCTGGACTATCAAGGAAGCCCCTATGTCTTTGATGGCTCCTTGTTATCTATCCAATTTCTAATTATTGAAGTTGTCCAATACTATCAGTCCTAAGCTTCTCTTTTCTTCTCTCAGTACACATGTATGCATAAAGATAGATACATCTCTACATGACTTTTTCTTTCTCCCCCTTCACTTCTCCCCTCCTGAATTCATTCCTAGAAGCAAGAGTTGGCCTGCACAGCCTCCAGAGTGCCAGCCCCTCACTACTGCCCAAATCAGCCCCACAGCAACCCTGCCCACTGTCTTGGACCTGAGGCATGGAAGGACCACACAAGGTGCATGCAGAGCACCTTTCTGGGTTGTCAAGCTAAGAGCTCACCTCTGGACATGGACTCTGGGAAAAGGCATTGTGTCCAAGAGGGCAGTAAGTGCCTGTTGGTCAGACTCTCCAGGGAGGTTGCTCTGCCATCGTCACCTCCCCATCTCGGGATGAAACCCGATGCCTGGTTCTTTAGATTTGTTTTTCTGTCTCTCAGTCTCCCAACAATGGAGCAGAGAGAAAGTAATCTCCCATGGTCTCTCATCTTCCCACACGGGCCCAGACCAGGCCTCCAAGGTCGAAGGCAGAAGCAGCGGCCCTCAGGCCGGCTTCTGGACTTTGGAGCCTTTGCATTTTCTCATGTGAGCAGGAGCGCCAGCACCAGGGGAAGCAGAGGAGGAAGAAGGTAGGCTCGGGTTCCGGCCAAGCTGCAGACCAGCAGCTAAAAGAATGTTCCCAAACACCCAGGGGATGTGGTGAGGGCAGGAGCCAGACAGGTAGCCAAGAGGAGGGGGTAGCAGAGAGCAGCTAGTTAAAGACTACAGAGGCCTTGAGGTTGGTGTGCTCAAGGCCCTCGCTGAAGGTGATGAGAAAGTACACGAACTTGTGGATTTTGGCCAAGTCAGATAAGCGCTCCCTGAACTCCTGTGCCTCGGCCTCTTTCCAATCCATGGCCTAGGAGTCTTCCTTGCACCAGAAGATGGCAGTGGGGTCCCGCAGCTGCCGCATCATGAAGTTGGTGAGGTCGGGTATCCAGTTCTGGAAGGTGCCCCTGATAGTGAATTTACCCAGCTTGTCCAGCACGATATCCCAGTGCTCAAACTGTAGCCTCTGCTACTGGAAGAAGTCCGTGTGGTACCTGGACTTAGCTGGTCTCAGCAGCTTCTTGCCATCCTGACGCTTCTTCCTGCTTCCTTCCTCATGCAGCGCATCTGGAGAGAAGCTTCTCTTGACACCCTTACCTCCTAGCAACCTCAATTACTTCTCTGTCTTTAAACACCCTGGTTCGGGAAGATTCCCTGCAGGAGGGCATGGTAATCTACTTCAGTGTTCTTGCCTGCAGAGTCTTACGGACAGAAGAACCTGGCAGGCTATAGGGTCGCAAAGAGTGGGACACTACTGAAGTGACTTAGCAGCATCATATTCTCAAACTTATAACTATTATATCTGCTGTAATGGTTATAATGCCTTGCCTGATAGAGCATTGATAGAGCTCCTTACTTCCTAGCCATCTCAATTAGTCCTCTGGCTTTAAATCCCATCTACAGTCTGCTATTGCTAAGTCGCTTCAGTCGTGTCCGACTCTGTGTGACCCCATAGATGGCAGCCCACCAGGCTCCCCTGTCTCTGGGATTCTCCAGGCAATAACACTGGAGTGGGTTGCCATTTCCTTCTCCAATGCATGAAAGTGAAAAGTCAAAGTGAAGTCGCTCAGTCGTGTCTGACTCTTAGCGACCTCATGGACTGCAGCCTACCAGGCTCCTCCGTCCATGGGATTCTTCAGGCAAGGGTACTGGAGTGGGGGGCCATTGCCTTCTCCAATGACTCTCAAATGTGTAACTATTATATCTATTGTCTAAACCACTTCCCTGAGCTCCAGACTCTAGCAAACAGATGTACTACATAGTCGCTATGTTCACTTGGATATTTAACAACCACCTCAAATTTGACATATCCAAAATAGATTCATCTCCTGACTACCTCCCCGTTTTCCTCTTTCCTAACATCCCCAAAAGTGTTTCTCCCTTAGCAGTTCACAATTTAGTGATATTCCGTTATCAACACTGGAAATCATCCTTGGCCTTTCTGTGTATCGCATATGATAAAGCTGGTCCATTAGCATACGCCATTGGCTTTGTTCGCTATAGCCTCAATCTGATCACCTTCATCTCTATCACTGTATCCAAGCCACTGTCATCTCACACCTGAACTACTGTAATAATAGCTTCTTTGATAGTTCTCCTTACTTCAACATTTCTTTCCTTTAAAAATCTATTTCCCTATCAGCAGTCAAAATTTGGAGTAAATTGGCTCACATCACACCCTTTCTTAAAGCCTTCCAATTGCTTCCAGTGCATTTGGAATAAAGTTGTAGTTATGCTGTTAAGGTTCCAAATAACCTGACTCAGTGACTTCCTCAGCTCTTCCTCTCCTGACCACTCTGCTCCAGCCATTTTTATCTCCTTAAACTGTGTCAAGCTTGTTTCCCCCTGGCTCTTTGTATGTCCTCTTTGTTCAGCTTGAAACAGCCTTCCTTTGGGTCATGGCATAGTTTGTTTTCTCACTTCATTCCAAACTGTCTAAATTGGGCCTGCTGTGAGTGGCCTTTTCAATGCTCTCTATCTGAAGTAGGTCTTCACACAATTGTATATAGTTCCTCTAACCCTTGGTCCTACTTATTCTTCATTGCACTTAGTACTTCTTGGAAATGATACATTTATTGTTTACTTTAGTGCTCTCTCACTAGAATATCAGCTCCTTGCAAATAGCAGCGTTGTCTTATTGCTGTGTCTCTGGGCCTTAAAATAAATGCTCAATAAGGATTTATTGATTGTGTGACTATATTATATATAATTCACCCATTTTTGGTCTAATTATCTACTGACCAATTATGATGAGAAAATAGAACATAAATATCAGAAAAACAAACAACCCAATCAAAAAGTGGGGAAAAGACCTAAACAGACATTTCTCCAAAGAAGACATATAGATGGCTAACAAACACACGAAAAGATGCTCAACACCCCTCGTTATTAGAGAAATGCAAATCAAAACCACAATGAGATATCACCTCACACCCGTCAGAATGGCCATCACCAAAAAGTCTACAAACAATAAATGCTGGAGAGGGTGTGGAGAAAAGGGAGCGCTCTTGCACTGTTGGTGGAAATGTAAATTGACACAGCCACTATGGAAGATGGGATGGAGAGTCCTTAAAAAACTAGGAATAAAACCATTGTGTGAGCCAGCAGTCCCACTCCTGGGCATAAACCCTGAGGAAACCAAAATTGAAAGAGACGCATGTATCCCATTGTTCATTGCAGCACTATTTACAACAGCTAGAACATGGAAGCAACCTAGATGTCCATCAGATGAATGGATAAAGAACTTGCGGTACATATACTCAATGGAATATTAACCAGCCGTAAAAAGCAACACATTTGAATCAGTTCTGATGAGGCGGATGAAACTAGAGCCTATTATACAGAGTGAAGCAAGTCAGAAAGAGAAATATAAATATCATATACTGATGCAGATATATGGAATCTAGAAAGATGGTACTAATGAATTTATTTGCAGGGCGGCAATGGAGAAACAGACATAGAGAACAGACTTATGGACATAGGGATGGGGAGGAGAGGGTAAGATATATGGAGAGATTAACATGGAAAATTACATTAGCATATGTAAAATAGATCACCAATGGGAATTTGCTGTATGTCTCAGAAAGCTCAAACAGGAACTTTGTATCAACCTAGAGAGGTGGGATGGGGAGGGAGATGGGAGGGAGGTTCAAGAGTGAGGGGATATATGATTCATGTTGAGGTTTGACAGAAAACAGCAAAATTCTGTAAAGCAATTATCCTTCAATTAAAAAATANTGTATCAACCTAGAGAGGTGGGATGGGGAGGGAGATGGGAGGGAGGTTCAAGAGTGAGGGGATATATGATTCATGTTGAGGTTTGACAGAAAACAGCAAAATTCTGTAAAGCAATTATCCTTCAATTAAAAAATAAGTAAATTTTAAAAAATAGAATATAAAAGAGCTTTCAAATATCTCCACTGTTGCTATACAGGGTTTTGTTGCATTTTATATTCTTAGTTGCCCAACAGTATTGGGAAACATCTTGAAGAACCAACTCATGCACCCTAAGGAATAACTGTGAATTCTTTTTTGCTTTCTGTAGAGAATGCTAATTTCAAGTATAACTTCCATGAACTTCTTACTTGGCTTTTTGCCCTTCAGATGAAAGGACATAGGGATTCTTTGCTTCCTCAGTTCATGCTGAACTTCTTGTTTTTAGAAATGCTGAATTCATCCTGAAGCCTACCCACTGAGAATTGCTTATGTATTATGAAACTTCGAGATCTTACTAAATAAGACTTATTCAGTCTACTCAGTGTGAAAACTCCCTATAATAGGGATATGTTTTACGTACTTTGCATAGTTTTGAATTTAATTTATTATTTTAACACTTTCTGTGGTTGTGAATTACTTTTTGCCTCTGTGCTTGTTAATATACTCCTCATTGTTAATTATTAACATTATAAAAGTAAGCACTAGGTTTTAAATATAAATGTCTGATTCACTATAGCCTTTGTGGTATTAATTTTCTTTCCTATGTAAACTATAAAGTAGTATCAGTGGATACTCTTTTTTTCAGTGTGGCTAATTGGATTTGCACGGTACCACTCCAAAGCTTTTCCATGGGTCTACAGATGAAACTTACATAGTTTAAGAGTTGATATGAAAAAAAAAGTTTGTACAATTTCACATCATAACCCCTATGTTGAAAACATTCTAGTTTTTGAGTCATAATATTCCATGGTACATGTGCACCATAATGTACCTGTATTTCCCCCTAAAGGTTGATAATTAGATTGGTTATAACTTTTATATACTCTAATTAATATCAAAATAAAATTTTATGCATAAATTTAAATCAATAGTTATTATTATTTATATAAAAGATATTAATAAACTATAAGTTAAGGGAAATGTTTTGATACATATTGCCAAATTGCTTTTTAGAGCAGCTCTACTAAATTATAATTCTACCATTAGATAAGAGGGCTTATCTCATCATACTGTTACCAGGACTGTCATTAAAATTATTTTTTGGTAAATGTTATCAACTGCAATTATGTCTTATTGTTACTTTATTTTGATTTTTGTATTTTTAGGATACACATATCATTATTCTTTTAGTTTTCTTTGTAAGTGTTATTGTCATTTGGCCCATCTAGGTATTACAAACTTTTAAAAAATGGATTTTATGATAGCTCTTTTTATCAAGGATATTAACCCTTTTATATTTTTTCTACAAATGTATTTCTTGACAATCTTTACATGTGTACAGTATTACTCCCTTTCATAAAATAGAACACTATATCTCAGTGGATATAATTGTTACTGGAAGAATAAAATCAGTCTTTTTATTTCTCTCAAATGGAAAATTCTTAATTAAGAATTTAACTGAGTTATTATAAACCAGATTAATTTTAAACTGATTAGTACTCTTGCCTGGAAAATTCCATGGACAGAGAAGCTGGTGGGCTGTAGTCCATGGGGTCATAAAGAATCAAACATGACTGAGATGGCACGGCACTGCGGCACAGCCATTGAAAGGGATATTGCTCTCCAATGAATTCTTTTCTTTTCCCACTCAGGTACAAGGAGCCCATTTTTTTTTTTAATTTAAACTTTTTATTTTGTACTGTGCTGTGCTTAGTTGCTCCGTCGTGTCTGACTGTTTGCGACCCCATGGACTGTAGTATTGGGGTGAAGGGACTCAGCTGTACATAATATGTAACCATTCTCCCCAAACTCCCCTCCCATCTCAGCAAAAGGAGCTCAATTAGAAAGAGTTTGAGAATGAGGAAGTTTCAGACTGAAAGAAAGCTATTAACTCCCTCCTGCAAAATAACGTGCAATATGAATTCCATAGTTAAATACACACATCACAAATTTTAAGTCAGTTAAGACTATATTTCCAGTTCTCCTGAATGGTTCACCCAGCACAGTCTATGAGAGTTAGTGTTTTACTTTGAATATGTGTGTGCATATGTGAGTTTAGCTGAATACTTACTATACATTAATGAGAATAAACAGGTGTCTGAGTCCCATAGGCCAGGAAAATCTTGAAAGGGCTAAATTTGAAGTACCCGCCTAGTTCTCATGGCTCTGTGTGTCAACAGCTATCACTGATTGTCTACTAAGGCATCTTGACTCTTTGCGACCCCATGAACTGGAGCCCACCAGGCTCCTCTGTCTATTCGATTCTCCAGGCAAGAATACTGGAGTGGGCTGCCATTTCCTTCTCCAGGGGATCTTCCCAATCCAGGGATNTCTGTGTGTCAACAGCTATCACTGATTGTCTACTAAGGCATCTTGACTCTTTGCGACCCCATGAACTGGAGCCCACCAGGCTCCTCTGTCTATTCGATTCTCCAGGCAAGAATACTGGAGTGGGCTGCCATTTCCTTCTCCAGGGGATCTTCCCAATCCAGGGATTGAACCTGGGTCTCCAGAACTGTAGGCAGATGCTTTATGATCTGAGCCACCAGAGAAGCCAGTCCATGGGATTAAGGCATCCTGGGAATAGCTCAATTAAAAAAACATTATGGTTACAGTTTGCAGTTTCCTTAAAGAAAAAAAATTCCCTGGTGAAGGTTAGAAGAAGATATTTTTCAAGAGAGCTAAAATATGGAACTAAGAATCACTGAGTTTTGCTCATGGATGGCATCCCTCTTGCTTTCTGTTTTCCCTAAGCCTTAGGGAAAGTCATATTTAGCACACAGCATTATGTTTTCTCCCTAAGTTCACCACTTCAGTAAAATTTCCAACCCTTGTGGTAGTGTCATGGAGGATAAGAAGCTGAGGTAGTAAAGGGAAGTGCAGCCCACTCCAAATAGTCCTTCTGTGGTTAATGTTCAGAGAGCAAATAGCATCCTGTTGAGGCTGATCTTTAACAACATGAATGTGGTCCAAGCAGAAGCAAAGACATCAAGGTTCTCTGCTGACTAAATGTTTCTCCAGGAAAACCTTCATTAAGGAAAATCTGTTCTCCTGCATCTGCTGGTGAGAGGTCACACTTGAGTGATGAGAGAGGAGTTTGTGAGGCTGATAGAGACACTTGGGGTATGTTTGTGCATAGAAAAAGCCTTTATGTGTGTACAGAATTCTCAAGAAATGGTTAACAGAGCAAAAAGTAAGTCGTGGTGAGGGAAAGGAAGTCACTTCTACTTTTCCATATATATCTTCTATATTGCTTGTATTTTTTTTTACAATAAGTGTTTACTACTTTGGCAATTCAGAAACACATAGTAAATTAAAAAAATTATTTCCCTCAGCTTGTTGTCTTTTTTTTAAAACTTGTTTTTTATTTATGAAAGTCTTTTGTTTGGTATCTTTATTTTGTGATTTCTTGCATTGCATTTAAGCCTTCCCTATTCACTGACCAGAGTATTAGTATGTATTTATGTTTATGTGACCAACTCTCTGCCTATGGAGAATAACTACAATAAAACACCATCTGGGGTGTGTCAAGCTATGTATTTGAAAACACTGTTAGCGCAGAAGGACAAAATGAGGAAGATTCTAAGAAATAAACACTTGTGGTAATAATTGATAGGTTTTGGTTGTGCTCCAGTGATCATAGGGCCCTAAAGTCTTGTGAGAAGCTAGTGCTCCCCAGTGGGGAGTATTATGTTAAGGGCAGCCTCAGAAAGTTCTTTGTCACACAAATAGGGGTCCTCCTTGGGAAAAAGCTTCTCACTTGCCCAAGCTCCACTTAGAAAATTGGAATTTAAGGCACTCAGTCTACTGGTAACTATTTATTATCTAAGTCAGCATAAGAACATGAGAAAAACAACTCTGTTCTAACTATACATTCTGCAGAGGGACGTTCTGTTTCATATGTCTCACTGCAAAATTTATGAGGCTTCCCACATCTGGGAGCAGACTTTTTCCAGCTGCTGTTATAACCTTTCCTATCCTGCTTCTCTTGCCTTCTGTCTTCCTTTGCAGAGTTTCCTCTCCATGCTGTTTTGTTTGTTTGTTTGTTTAAATGTGGTGTCCTTTATTCACTCTGATGTCCAACCCTCTTTCCTCAAGTCATTCTTTCCTTTCTGATTTTCTCTCCATGCCCCGTTTTTATGCTGATTCTTCTTCTTCGAAGGTCTTAAAGATTTTTATTTGAAACAAAGATAAATTTTCAGACAAATCACAGGAGAGAGGAGCAATGTTCCTCTGGGGATACATTTCCATATGGAGGAAAAGTAAAGGAGATGGGGAGATTATGCTTTGTACATGCTATGGTCATTTTCTTTGACGTCTCAATCAGAGAGCCTTGTACTGTAAGCTCTGCTTGAATTTCAGTTGTCTCATTTTCACTATCAACTGTACCAAAATAAGTCCTAGCATCATCCTCAGTGACATCACTGATCTCCAGACTACCACCTGCCAGAAATACCAGTATTTCAGAGTTCTCTGTGTTGAGTGCCTCCTCATTTTTCATCCAGCTATTGCTTGGAGCAGGAAGTCCCAAAGAAGCACATAGCAACACTGCACTCTAACCAATGACTCTGAGCAAGAACGTTGTTTCAAAAATACCAAGTTTGATGTAATCTCAAGATCTGGAAGAATTTTTAATTCAGCTTCATCACTATATTTTGGTGGCCCACCACTTTCAACTATGCAGTCATAGATTCCCCCATCTCCTTCAATTGCATTGCCGATAACTAGTGTTCCACTTGAAAGTTTAATAACTCTGTCATACAGTAGAGGCTGTCTGTACTGTTCCCACTTCACAAATGGGACCAAACCAGCATTAATTTCACAATCCAGAATTTCTCTCTTTCCAACTGAAAACGATTATTCTGATTCTTATCCACTGATTCCTCATCACCATCATCTTCTCTCTACTTACATAAATTCCCTCCTCAAATATTCTAATTTACTGTCAGTGTTTATATCATTGTGTGTGAGTGTGTGCATGCTCAGTTGCTTACTCATGCCCAGTTCTTTATGACCCTATGGACTGTAGCCCATTAGGCTCCTCTGTTCATGGAATTTTCCAGGCAAGAATACTGGAGCAGGTTGCCATGTCCTCCTCCAGGAGATCTTACTGACTCAGGGGTCAAACCTGAGTCTCTTGCATCTCCTTCATTGGCAGGTGGATTCTTTACCACTGAGTCACTTGTTTATATTGGGCTATGGCTAAAATAAAATCTCCTTGGTTACTGTTGGACTGTAGGCTTGGCTATAGCAGGTACTTTTCACTATCACGTGAAAGCCCTTGGAATCATCTGTTAACTAGAAAGCAGTTTCAGTACCCACTCTAGTAGCATAGCTGAACTTCCTCCATTCATTATCTGAACGCTCTGATGTTTATTTGTATTTATGAAAACTTCTTGTTGTGAGAAATACACCTAATCCCCCATGGAAACTGACAGCCTTAGCTGATGATTAGTTTGTTCTGCCTGATAATGCTCAAAGTAGAATCATATTTGATATTTATCGAGTAGTTATAGTCTGTACTTAAATGATCAAGACATCACTAATTAATCAAAACAGTCCTTGGTTTAAAAAAACAGAGTTTCTTCTTTAGCCATTTCATCATTTGGCTAGTTTTCTCATGCAAGCTACTCCAGTCTGTGTGTGCATGCGCATACATCCAAGTCAACACAGTTTTTACCTGCTTTGCTTTATACACATCAAGGGCTTCCATAAATTGTCTCTGATAGATTACTGATCCTCATCACATGGTGCTCCTTGCTCTAAATGTAACAATGATGGACTTTATAAGGAAAGAAGCCCTCTATTTCCATCCTTCCTCGCTTCCTCAAGACATCATTTTGTCTTATTTTAACTGTGAAACTCAAAACTCTGCCTTCCTGCTCCTCACTTTAAGACCGCTCTTAGCACCTTGATGTAACCAAATGGCATATGAACTATTCACTCAGAAAGACTATGGGGCATGACAATTGAGGCATTAGTCTAACTTTTGTTTTACCCTTATTCTCCTCTTTTCCGTCCCTCCATTTGGGCTTCCCTGGTGGCTCAGATGGTAAAGAATCTGACTCCAATGCAGGAGACCCAGGTTCAATCCCTGGGTTGAGGAGATCCCGTAGATAAGGGAATAGCAACTCCAGTATTCTTGCCTGGAGAATTCCATGGACAGAAGAAACTGGTCGGCTACAGCCCATGGGGTTGCAAAGAATTGGACACTCCTGAGTGACTTCCACTTTCCCTCCATTCAATCTGAATACTTCTTTGCCCAAGAGGAGGCTTTTGATTGGCATTTTCTTTCCTATTTCCTAAACCAGATCTCAAGCCAGAGACTCCAGAGTTAAATTTGGTCCACATATATGTTTTGTTAGGTTCATATGGAATGTCTTAAAAACTTGGGCCAACAGTTGGCACATTTCACAGAGAGATTTGAATTTCTGACGTCTCTTAAAAATTAGGTGGTCTTGACACACTGGGCTGCTGTTTGCATCTGTCTAAATAGAGGCTGCAACCTTAGCTCTCACCCCTATCCTTTTCTTGACTTGGGAAACTCCATTCACTTACATCATCTGTCTTGCCCCTGTCAGCATTGCTTGGCTCCTGGATTAAAGCCATTAAGGAGATATGCTAGCTGTGCTTGAGAGACACCTTAAAAAACAATTATTTAATTCACAGGCAGAGACTGTTTTAAAGAAACACTTTGGACTTGCCTGGTGATACAGTGGATAAGAATCTGCCTGCCCATGTAAAGGACACGGGTTCAATCCCTGGTCCAAGAAGATTCCACATGCTGTGAAGAAATCAAGCCCAGAGGCTGCACCTTCTGAAGCCTGTGCACATAGAATCCGTGCTCCACAGCAAGAGAAGCCACCGCAGTGAGGGGCTCAAGCAGCACCACTGTAGAGGAACCCCTGCTCGCCACAGCCAGGAAAAGCCTCGTGCAGCAACGAAGACAAGCATAACCCAAAATAAAAAACAGATTTAGAAATTTTATATTCAAAATATATATTAGAAAGTATTCAACAGATAAGAACCTGTTATGTGTCACTTAGGTTTTGGTGGTGGAGGTAAAAACAATGAATAAGATAGGAACATTTCTATATTAGTACAAGGTGCCAACAGACAAGTAAACACAGTAACAAGTTACTTTCGAGTAATGATCAGTACACGAAATAGTATCTTATATTCATAATTTCATGTAATGATAAGGACATGAAAGAAACAAAGCAAGGTGATAGGATAGAGCACAGTGATGGGGAGAGGATGAGGTGGATGGTGGGGCAGTGGGTATTGTAGCTCTGGTACTAAGAGAAAGTATCTGAGTGATGATAAACTGGGAGCTGACTATAACATTTAGGGTAGCATCAGCTTCATGAAGTTTGGGAAGAAATATTCTAAGAGGAGGAAAGAGCAAGTACAAAAACCTTGAGGTGGATGCGAGTTCAGTTTAGTTCAGTTCAGTTTAGTCGCTCAGTCGCGTCCAACTCTTTGCGACCCCATGAATCGCAGCACGCCAGGCCTCCCTATCCATCACCATCTCCCGGAGTTCACTCAGACTCACACCCATCGAGTCCATGATGCCGTCCAGCCATCTCATCCTCAGTCGTCCCCTTCTCCTCCTGCTCCCAATCCCGCCCAGCATCAGAGTCTTTTCCAATGAGTCAACTCTTTGCATGAGGTGGCCAAAGTACTGGAGTTTCAGCTTTAGCATCATTCCTTCCAAAGAAATCCCAGGGCTGATCTCCTTCAGAATGGACTGGTTGGATCTCCTTGCAGTCCAAGGGACTCTCAAGAGTCTTCTCCAACACCACAGTTCAAAAGCATCAATTCTTTGGTGCTCAGCCTTCTTCACAGTCCAACTCTCACATTCATACATGACCACTGGAAAAATCATAGCCTTGACTAGACAGACCTTAGTTGGCAAAGTAATGTCTCTGCTTTTCAATATGCTGTCTAGGTTGGTCATAACTTTTCTTCCAAGGAGTAAGCGTCTTCTAATTTCAAGCTGCAGTCACCATCTGCAGTGATTTTGGAGCCCCAAGAAATAAAGTCTGACACTGTTTCCACTTTTTCCCCATCTGTTTCCCATGAAGCGATGGGACCAGATGCCATGGTCTTAGTTTTCTGAATCTTGAGCTTTAAGCCAACTCTTTCACTTTCATCAAGAGGCGTTTTAACTCCTCTTCACTTTCTGCCATAAGGGTGGTGTCATCTCCACATCTGAGTTTATTGATATTTCTCCCAGCAATCTTGATTCCAGCTTGTGTTTCTTCCAGCCCAGCATTTCTGGCAAAGTTTTTAGTGACCCTTAAATGCTCTGTTTTCTGCCTGTTCACCCTTCCCTTCCCCCAACCTCAGGCAACTACTGATCTCTCTCTTGTGTTTACAGTTTTGCCATTTGCAGAATGTCATATGGTTGGAATTATATATCAAGTAGCCTTTCCAGATTGGCTTCTTTCACTTAGCCTTTTCATAGCTTGATAGCATAAAGAGTTAAATAGTACTCCATTGCCTGGACTACTGGAGCTTATTTACACATTCACTTACTGAAGGACATCTTGGTTGCTTCCAAGTTTTGAAAATTAAGAATAAAATTGCTATAAATGCCATGTGTAGGTTTTAGTGTGTAAGTTATCAACTATGGGTAAATGTCAAGGAGTGCATCTGCTGGATCATAGAGTGAGCTTTGTAAAACCTGTTAAGCTGTCTTCTGTATATTTTGCATTCCTACCAGCAATGAATGAGAGTTTTTGTTGCCCCCCATCCTCTCCAGTAAGTGGTGTTAGTGTTCTGGATTTTGGCTATTGGATGTGTAGTGATGTCTCTCTGTAGCTTTATTTTGCATTTCCCTGATGACATAGGATGTGGAGCTTCTTTTCCTATGCTTATTTGCCACCTGTATATTTCCCTGGGTGAAGTACCTGTTAAGGTTTTTGGCCCATTTTAGAATTAGGTTGTTTGTTTTCTTATTGTTGAGTTTTAAGAGTTCTTTGTAACTTTAGGATACCAGTTCTTTATTAGATGTGTCTTTTGCAAATATTTTCTCCCAGTCTGTGATTTGTATTTTACTAATTTCTTGCATGGATCATGCCTTTGGTGTTAAATCAAAAATGTCCTCACCATGCCCAAGGTCATCTAGGTTTTCTGCTATGTTATTTTCTAGAGGTTTAGTTTTGCATTTTACATTTGCATGACCATTTCAAGTTAATTTTTGTGAAATGTGTGAGGTTTGTTTGTAGATTTTTTTTCTTTGCATGTGATGTCCAGTTGTTTCAGTACCATTTGTTGAAAAGACTATCTTTGCTTCATTGTATTGTCTTTGTTCCTTTGTCAAAGATCAGTTAATGGTATTAATATGGGTCTATTTCTGAGTTCTCTATTTTATTACATTGATTGTGCCTGTCTTTTTTTAATGTGCCTATTATTTCTCCAAACCACAGCCTTGATTACAATAAGTCTCAAAATCAAGTAGTGTCAGTTCTCTACAGGTATTCTTCTACTGCAAATCTGTACTGAATATTTTAAGTCTTCTGCCTTTCCATATAAACTATAGATTCAGTATGTCTATATCCACAGAATAACTTGCTAGGATTTTGACCAGGGTTACACTGAATCTATTGATCAAGTTGGGAGGAACTGACAATTTGACAATATTTGGTCTTCCTATGTGACCATGGATTCCCTGTCCTTTAGTTCTTCTTTGATTTTGTTCATCAGAGATTTGTGGTTTTTCTCATATAGATCTTGGTCATATTTTATTATATGTATACCTAAGTATTTAATTGTGGGAGATACTAGTGTAAACGTTACTGTGTTTTTAATTTCAAATTCCGCTAGTTCATAACTGGTGTGCTGTTGTTGTTCAGTCTCTAAGTTGTGTCTGGCTATTTGCAACCTCATGGACTACAGCATGCCAGGCGTCCCTGTCCTTCACCGTCTCCTGGAGTTTGCTCAAACTCGTGTCCATTGAGTTGGTGATCCAATCATCTCATCCTCTCTGTTGCCCCCTCTTCCTTCTGCCCTCAATTTTTCCCAGCATCAGGGTCTTTTCAATGAGTCAACTCATTGTATCAAGTGGCCAAAGTGTTGAAACCTCAGCTTCAGTACCAGTCCTTCCAATGAGTATTCAGAGTTGATTTCCTTTAGGATTGACTGGAGGCTGAAAATGCTTTCCAGTGTTCATTAAATATCAAAGTGCAGATTTTTATGTTACAAGAATAAACAAACTTATTTCTCATTGGTAAAAATGTGTTGATTATAATGGTTCCTATTTTGATTAATAAAGATGTGTTTGAGCTTAGTTATAGTGATTTAAAATTCTTGGTCTGAAACCACAATTACATTTGCATTAACCTAATTCTTGGATCTGGCAGCCTTGCTATAATCACTTACTAGTTCCTGGAATTTAGATAACATTTGAAAAATGACTTACTCATATGTTTAATTTTGAGTCCTAAAGATGCTTAATTTTAATAAAAATCTGATATACTGTTTTAAAAAATATATGTATATTTAGCAAACATCCCTATCTGTTAATCTTGACAAAAAGAATGAAAAAAAAATCAAATGAATCTGAACAAGACTCTAGGTCTTACTAACAGTTTATAAGAAATTCACTCTGGAGAAGGAAATGGCAACCCACTCCAGTATTCCTGCCTGGAGAATCCCATGGCCATGGGATTGCAAAGAGTCGGACACAACTGAGTGACTTTACTTTCACTTTCATGGAAAATAAGTCAATAGGTTTATTGAGAAATTTAACATACTCAAGCTTCTCTTTTTATTTACCTTTTCTTTGGTTTCTAAGAGAGGTTATGTTTGTGAGCAATATCAGTTCATTTGCTATAGGCAGATATATGATTTTCTTCAGCCTGGTAAGTAAAAATAGACTAAGGGGATACTTGGAGAAAAAGAAGTTGAGGAAGATGACTGGTAAATAGTAACTGGAAAATGGTTAATTTATCATTTAATTATTAATACAGACATGTCAATTCTTAATATGAGTAGATTTGCATTTCATTTTCTCATGCATTGGGGAAGCTATATGCAATATTTTAAATTCTTTTGTTTTTTAAATTGAGATTTAGTCACTTCACAAATGTTGTGTTAGTTTCTGCTGTACAGCAAAGTGAATTAGCCATATGTATACACAATGCTATGTTTATCACCTACTGTATAGCACAGGGAATTCTACTCAGTGCTCATACCAGTGTATATATTGGACTTCCCTGTAGCTCAAATGGTAGGGAATCTGCCTGCAATGCAAGAGACCCAAGTTTGATCCGTGGGTCGGAAAGATCTTCTGGAGAAGGGAATGGCAATCCTCTCCAGTATTCTTGCCTGAAGAATCCCATGGAGGGGAAACCTGGTGGGTTACAATCACAGGATAAGACATGACTGAAGGGACTTAGCCCGCATGTTCAATATATTCTAATCAATTCAAACAACATCATTGCTAAAGTTACTAATAAAAGGCAAGTAATTTAAAACATGTTAATTTTGAATACAAAATCCTACTAGGTTTGGGTGTGGTTATTCTCAATAGCACATGATCTTCACTCCACCTCATTATTACAAGTTATTATTCATTATTTACTGCACCTCATTATTAGAAGTTTTAGCATGAAAGTGTCTGAATTTATAGCAAATTGGAAAAATCTTAAGATTTAAAATCAGACAGAAATCTGAGTCACTAATTCTTACTTGCCACCAAGATGAATTATTTCACTTAAAAAAAAATAATACACTATCTTCCCTTGCAATATGCCAACACTATCAACTTCTTAAAATGGGTTTGGTATATAAATAACCTAGATACTAGAAGTCCTTGGTCCTTATGATTTGGAGTAATTTGTTAACCTCTTAACAACATCTCCATGTCATTATGTATTTGAATAATTATACTACATATAAGTCAGTATGACTGCAAATTATGATGATACAATGAACATAAATATTGTTTGAAAATTATATTACAAATATGTACCTTATTATAAATAATTTAAAAAAAAAGAAATTTAAAAGAAAACAGGATATGTTAGATGACATTTTGGGCATGTAATTAGTTAATTCCAGAGAGGGAAATTCTACTGATCTTGTTTTCTCAACACACACACAAATATACACATGCATTATGAAGAGGAAAAACTAAATTAAAACAAATTTAACAGACATACGACTCTAACGTAGAACTTACAAAATGTTGTGTGTTTTGGTGTGAAATAAATAAGAACAATGATTCTTTCTTTATGGCATTAAATAACTATTATATTAACATCTATTTATGTGTAACAATGGGTATTATAGCTTTCTTAGAGAATTACTGTCTTTAGCAGATACAAACTAAAATATTTTAAGATAAAACAATTGATGTCTGAGATCTACTTCAAAATAATAGGCTAGTGTGGGATAGAGAGTCCATATGGAGATACCACTGAGAGCAAGTAGTAGGTATCTTGGGTTCCATAAAGTGTTCTCTTCACATGTGTGTATGTTTGAAAGTTTCTATAACAAAAAATAGGAAGTTGTGTTGAACACTAAAATAAAGTTTTCATGAAAAGTAGAATTATGTCTCCTCTCATTTACCCTTGAATCCCAAGAATGTGTCTCGATAAGTACTTGCATAATCATCAACTAATGATTAATAATAAATTATTGTTATTAACTAATTATATTTTAACTAATAATATTTGATAATTTATGCTCGAATATGAACTTTTATATGGGAAAATGCCTTTATGTGGCCTCTTAAAAGTGAAGTTTACTACATCTTAAGAAAGTATGGCAGAAAAGGACTCTAAAATAAACTCAGTCTACTTACTTAATGTGTTAATTTCTTTTATGTCTCAGTCATGCCTTGATTTAAATGATCTTTTCAGTTGAGGCTATGAATAATGCACTGACTTAAAGGGGTCTCCTAAAACCTCTTATAGTTATCCAGAGAGCTACTTTACCTAAACTTCCAAAATTCTTAGTATGTTAATTGAATAAATTTTTGTTTAGAAGCTCAAAATGAAAGGCACTCTGCTAGGTGCTGGTGGTAAAACAAATATATCTTTGCTCTTCAAGAAGCTAAGCTCAGTGGTATCTATGAGAACCTTATTCTCTGTACAAAAAACTATCCAAACATTTTAGGGCTCATTGTGCTCATAAGATTTTGGGGACTTGATTTTTTCCCTCTCATTTTACAGCCTTAAAACAGTTATTGAAGTTGATCTATAGTGAGATTATTGGTTATTTGGTTCAGCTACTGTGTTCAGATCACATTATCCCAAGCCATGTTACCTGATATATATGAGGCGCAGTGGTGCTCAGTCACATCCATCTCTTCTTAACCCTTTGGACACCAGACCTCTGTCCATGGGATATTTTTCAGGCCAGAATACTGGAGTGGGTTGCCATTTCTTCCTCCAGGGGATCTTCCTGACCTAGGGATTGAACTCGCATCTCCTGTCTCCTGCACTGCAAATGGATTCTTTACTACTGAGCCCTCAAGGAGCCCCTGAAGAGACGGTTTTTTTACTGATGACATCCTGGCTTTGGCTGTGCTGGTTTTCTTACTATCTAGCCTTGCTTGACAGGCATAGTTAGTTCCTATATTAAATGGCTTATCCTACTCAAAAATAGACATAAATAGTGCTAGATATACATTATCATTGGGCTTTATTTTTGCGGCGGGGGGGGGGTGTTGTTTGTTTGTTTGTTGGTATGTGTGGTTGTTCTGAGGTTTTTTGTTTTGTTTTGCCATTGTCTTAGATAGAAATCTATTCCAAATTAAAACAGACTCCTGACTAACTATTTTCCTGATCTGGAAAATAGTCTTCTGCTTTCTAAAAGTTATTCAGATTTGTTATTACAATATTATCATTTCCACTTTTTACTCTATAATCCAGATTTTAAGACTATTTTTACAGTATCAGAGGTTCAGTTCAGTTCAGTTCAGTTCAGTCGCTCAGTCTTGTCTGACTCTTTGAGATCCCATGAATTGCACTCCAGGCCTCCCTGTCCATCATCAACTCCCAGAGTCTACTCAAACTCATGTCCATTGAGTCGGTCCAGCCATCTCATCCTCTGTCGTCCTCTTCTCCTCCTGCCTCCAATCCCTCCCAGCATCAGGGTCTTTTCCAATGAGTCAACTCTTCTCATGAGGTGGCCAAAGGATTGGAGTTTCAGCTTTAGCATCAGTCCTTCCAAAGAACACCCAGGACTGATCTCCCTTAGGATGGACTGCTTGGCTCTCCCTGAAGTCCAAGGGACTCTCAAGAGTCTTCTCCAACATTATGCTTGAGCTATTAAAAAGAGTAAAAAGATCCCAAAGCCAAGAATTTGATTATAACTTGGTCTAGCTGTGAGAGCTCATACCTCCAACCCACAAAGATAAAATTTTATTAGTGTACCGTTTGTACTGTATGCTCTTACATTTCAGCCTGTCTTGCCCTAAAAATGTGCATTTTTACTTGGATAGGTAATAAAAGTCACCTAGTAATAAGCTGTTAGTAATAAGCTGTTTTATGTGCAACTTCATATTCATTCAACCAGTGCCAAACAAGGGCAGAAATTTACCACCTGTATGTCCTTTAGCAGGGTGTTTGGTGTTTGGGTTCTGTCTCCCACTGAGAATTTTATCCTTACATGTAGTATGTCTATTTTGTTTTTATTTTACAAGTCCAAGTAACAATTTTATTCTAGTGTACAGCACAGTTTTGTTTTACTTACATTTGGTGCTTTTAAGAGTGCTCCTTTTGAACAGATTTCTAATAAACACACAAAATGTTATATTAAAAATAAAATATACACAATAAAACAATAAGCATCCAGGTGTTCAGAGCTAAGTGGAGGTAATCTGATTGGTTCCATCAATGAGTAGCTCACCTACTTAAGAATTCACCAACCAATGTGAGTTCTTCTGCTCTGAATTCCCTTGAATTAACAACTCGCCCAAATCAGAGAGTCCTAAACATATATACACAAAATAAACCCCATTTTAAAGCCACATCAGGACAAAAATTCAATTAGAAAGCCTAAATATGTCATCACACAGACAACTGCATTCATGAAATTCATACTAGAAAATACTATTTCAAATGTTTTAGAAATACAAATTCTTTTGAAAGTACTAAAGTACTAAGATACTAAGTACTAAAGTATTAAGATCCTAAGATACTAAAGTACTAAAGTATATCAGATGATGTAAAGATTAGGCAGGGTATAGTCCGTACATGCATCTGACCATGTGCATGTGTGCTAAGTCACTTTAGTCATGTCTGATTTTTTGCAACCCTCTGGACTGTAGCCCACCAGGCTCCTTTGTCCATGGGATTCTCCAGGCAAGAATACTGGAATGGGTTGCCATTCCCTTCTCTAGGGGATCTTCCCTTCCCAGGGATCAAATCTTCAACTCTTATGTCTCCTGTATTGGCAGGCAAGTTAACATCAGTCTTTTCAGGAGCTGCTGTGAGACAGGGAATCCTAGCTACAGACTGTCAGCCTGAAATCTCCTTCTCCATGAACTCTATATAATGCAAATGCATGGCCTGCATATTGCCAACTGATGAGTCAAATCTGAAGCATACAAAGAAGAACATTTTCTCCAGAGCCAGCACTAGGCACCTCTGACAAGAACAGAGCAGTCTGCTGAGCATCCAAATCTCCACTTCTACTTATGTTGGAAATAAATTTTGATCCCTATTTAGGATCAGCTGATACTTTTAAAGACCTTTTTTCTAGCAAATAGAACATTATATTTCACTTTTTCAACTTGCTTTTCTATTTATAAAATTATAGGATTTTGGAAAAAGGTTTAAATGGGGATCTTCTAGTTTCAGTGGCAGGCTTAAGAAAAAAGTAAAAACTATGTCGTATGGGAATGTATAATTGTGAACAAAAGCTGAATGAATGCTTAATGTTGATGACAAAGTTTACTGACATAAATGTACAAAGTTGACTGTTTACTTAACAATATAGTATTCAAAATTTAAAGATGGAGGGTAGCAAATTGTGACATAAACAAAACATTATAGTAAATGGCAGGTTTTAGACTCATGTTTTAGCTTAAATAGAGGTAGATAGTCTTTGACCAACCATACTGATACTTCAGGGGAAAAAGGCATCAGAGCTCTGCCTTGGCAGCCACAAAGCCTGGACTCAATTCATTGCCATGAAGAACACCATGAATGTTCTAACAATCTATGGCCATTGAAAATCCAACAGTCCCTTGGGGCTGTTAATGCAGATAATCTTGGCTCTGCTAATCCTTAGACCATAACTGACTGACTCTGTATGTCTCTTTCCATGAGAGAGAATCTGAATGGTCAAGAAAGACTACCCATGGCAGGGAATTTTTAATAAGCAGAACTTCAGAATCAGGAAATCTCTTTGACCTATGGAAAGCTTACAGAGATTTGCTTTCAGATCAGATACAAATCCTGAGTTGACTCAATCATCCCAGGAAGATAGAGTTAGATGGGTGAAAGCTTGACAGACCAAGAGTAAGTCTACTGGGAGGTAAACAGGCACAACTGAATGTCTAAGACTTTTTGGAAAAGTGTAGTATAACAGACTCTGTAGGAGTATGGTGGACTGTTTGGTATAAGAAAAATATTTTATTATAAAGATACCCATAAATGCCATCATCATATATTTGCTGATAAAACCTACTATGTTTTGATATATTTAAAGATTGTATAATAAGCATTTGCTATTCAATATCAAAATTATTACTACTTCCCCTTTCAGCAACTAGAGCATAATAGATGATTACTTATTTATTTAACAGATATTTCTTGAGTACACACTGCATGGCAGACACGGCTATGTATGAAGAATACAAGAGAGAAAACATAGGCATAAAGCTATGGGTCTCGTGAATATAGATGTGCAAATTAACAAATTTAGTTGTGTTAGTGAGGGTATGATAGAGGAAACAGGAATACTCTTGGGTCACATAGGACAGGCATTTAATTGCAACCTGTGCAATCTGAGAGGGCTACCTAAAAATAATTATAATGGACCAAACCACCAAAAATTAGAATATGGGGAGGAAAACAATGCAGAATAGTGTCAAAGTTCCTGCCTTGAGGGACTAGATGGTTGATGGTGCCATTCACTGGAAAGAAGCAAAAGAACAAGGGAAAAAGCAAGACTGGGATGAAGAACATGCATTTCACTCCATACATGTTGACTTTCAAGTACTTCAGGAATCTCTAAATGGAGAGGAGTAGTAGGTAGATGGACATACATTTCTGAATCTAAAGAGACCGAAGCCAGAAACGAAGCTCTGTGATTCATTGCCTTATAAAAGGTACTTAAAATCATGGGAGTAAGATCACTCAGGAAGAGTGGGTAGAATGAGAAGAGAAAAGACAAAAGGCAAAATCCCAGGGAACATCCTTATGCAAAGGATAAAAGAAGGAACACACAAAGAGATAGAAAAAGATTGGCCAGGGATGACATGTAAAAGGAAAGTTAAGTTTTGACAAGAGCTATGGAATGAGAGAAGTAGAAGCAATGGAAAAGTGACGTGTGATGTGATTAGACAATGAAGGCCAGTATGAAAACGTGTTTGGTCAGTCAGTCATGTTTGATTCTTTGTGACCCTATGGACTGTAGTCCACCAGCTCCTCTGCCCATAGTATTTTCCAGGCAAGAATACTGCAGTGGATTGCCATTTCCTACTCCAGGGCATCTTCCCAACACAGGGATTGAACTCACCTCTCTTGCTTCTCCTGCATTGTCAGGAGGATTCTTTAACATTAGCTCCACCTGGGAAATCATGCAGATATTTTAAAAAATATTTTTCTGTCAAAGTGAGGGAAAACAAGTTAATAACTAGAGGAAAGGTAGAGACTGAGAAAAATCTGAAAAAATAGTAGAGGCTCATACACCTTTAAAATACTGATGAACTATTCCAGGAGGAGAGAGGAACTTTAGATACAGAGAGGCAGTAAACAGTGGAGCAAAACCCCTGAAAGCAGGGAAAAGTTGGGAGCAAGATAAGAAACAAGGAATTTGTTTCAGAAAGAAGGAAAAGTAAGCCTTTCATTGTAAAGAAAAGAAAAAAATGAACACCATATGGTTTGAAAGTGCAGATACATACGTAATTTTGATAGTGGGAAGTTCTCATGGTGCTGGCAATTTTTATTTTTGTTGTTGTTGTTCAGTTGTTCCTTGCAACCCCATAAACTGCAGCACTCCAGGCTTCCTTGGAGCTTGCTCGAACGCATGTCCATTGAATCGATGATGACATTCAATCATCTCGTTCTCTGTCACCCCCTTCTCCTGCCCTCAATCTTTCCAGGCATCAGGGTCTTTCCCAGTGAGTTGGTCCCCTGCATCAGCTGGCCAAAGTATTGGAGCTTCAGCTTCAACATCAGTCCTTCCAATGAATATTCAGGACTGATTTCCTTTAGGATGGACTGGTTGGATCTCCTTGCAGTCCAAGGGACTCTCAAGAGTCTCCTCCAACACCACAGTTCAAAAGCATCAGTTCTTCAGTGCTCAGCCTTCTTTATGGTCCATGTTCCATACATGACTACTGGAAAAACCATAGCTTTGACTAGACAGAATTTTGTCAGCAAAGTAATGTCTCTACTTTTTTAATATGCTGTCTAGGTTGGTCATAGCTTTCCTTCCAAGGAGCAAATGTCTTTAAAATTTCATGGCTGCAGTCACCCTCTGCAGTGATATTTGAGCCCAGAAAATAGTGTGTCACTGTTTCTATTGTATCCCCATCTATTTGCCATAAAGTAATGGAATTGGATGCCATGATCTTAGTTTTTTGAGTATTGAAAACCAGCTTTTCACTCTCCTCTTTCACTTTCATCAAGAGGCTCTTCATTTTCTGTCATAAAAGTGGTGCAATCTGTATATCTGAGGTTACTGATATTTCTCCTGGCAATCTTGATTACAGCTTGTGCTTCATCCAGCCCAGTATTTTGCATGATGTAGTCTGCATGTAAGTTAAGTAAGCAGCATGACAATATACAGCCTTGATATAATCCTTTCCAAATTTTGAACTAGTCCATTGTTCCATGTCTGATTCTAACTGTTGCTTCTTGACCTGCATACAGGTCTCACAGGAGGCAGGTAACGTGGTCTGTTACACCCATCTCTTGGAGAATTTTCCACAGTTTTTTGTTATCCACAGAATCAAAGGCTTTAGCATAGTCAAAGAAGCAAAAGTAGATGTAGATGTTTTTCTGGAATTCTCTTGCTTTTTCAAATGATGTTGGCGATTTTTTTTAGTATGTTAAAAAATGTGTCCACAGCCAAGTCATTATATGGTTGTCATTTATAAACCTTGCTTTACATTAATATTTTTATCTAATGTAATTCATGTGGATATGACTTCTTTTTCTGGATAGTTTTTAAAATTTAGCATATTCAAAATATTGACTTGAAATATAAAGTACACAAGTATACGAACACTTTGTATCATATTGGTGTTGCTCAGTTACCTAGTCATGTCTGACTCTTTGTGACTCCATGAACTGCAGCATGCCTGGCTTCTCTGTCCTTCAGTATTTCCTAGAGTTTGCTCAGATTCATGTCCATTGAGTCAGTGATGCTATCTAGCCATCTCATTCTTTGCTGCTGTCTTCTCCTTTTGTTTTCAAATCTTTCCCAGCATCAGGGTCTTTTCCAGTGAGCCTACTCTTTGCATCAGGTGGCCAAAGTATTGCAGCTTCAGCTTCAGCATCAGTCCTTCCAATGAAATTTCAGGGTTGATTTCCATTAGGATTAGCTTGTTGGATCTCCTTGCAGTCCAAGGGACTTTCAAGAGTCTTCTCTAGCACCACAATTCAAATGCATCAGTTCTTTGGCATGCAGTCTTCTTCATGGTCCAACTCTCACATCCGTACATGACAACTGGAAAAACCATAGCTTTGACTGTAAGGGTTTCCCTCTAGTGGATGGAAAATAATCTTAAATTTAACATTTTAGCTCCAGATTTTATATTTAGTTGGCAGTCTGTGTAAATAGTTTAAGAAATGTAGCTTAAGCTGTATTAAAACTTAAAGAATAAACAATAAGACATTCACGGAAAAATGTTTGCAAAAAGATATTTAGTGCATCAATCTTCATAAAATAATACATAATAAAAATTGTTTACAATATGAAATTTAAGCACTTGAAGTGAATGTGATTATTATGAGTAATAAAACACATATCCATTTACAATATTATTCACAAAGATCTAAAATATAGATAACTGCTTATATGACAGTGACCATTAACAAAATCAGTATACAAAATTGCACATGTAATATTTTTATGTTACTATAATGTGGATTGATAAAGTACATAAGATTAATGGATAAGTTGTTATTTGCTTTGATATCTTGGTTTTTAAAATAGAAATGTAAAACTTTTATAAGCAGAAAAATTAACTGTTTTGAGAAATATATTCTCAGATTGTTCTATTTTGAGGGACATGTATTTAGATTGTTTGTAATAAGTAAACTTTTATATGATATTCACACCTTGAAACAAATATTTCATCTTAAGTGTCAGACATATTTACCTAGTGATCCAGTTCTATTTTGTGATGTTACTTTTCTTCTAAATTTTCCACTAATTTTTTTTTCCAGAGAATAAAACATTTATAAGTAATATAGGGAGTACACGCTAAATTTAAAGAAAAAAGTATCAGTTCCATTCAATTGAAGATTTGCTGTAGTTAATTTAAATCATATTTCTCTGCCTTTTTTTTAAGATCTTTTCAGCTGGAGCTCCTTACTTGGTCTGTGCCTTAGAAGATGGTATGTACTGTACCTGCACTGGGGGCATTTTATTATTTGTTAGAATTTTTCCTAGTGCCAGGTAATTTTAGGCAGCAAGTCATTGCCAGTTAGAAAGAGGCAGGAAAAAAAGCAAAAATAATGTACTCTAAAAAGGATGTTGCTTGCAAAGTTGCACATAACTGTGTTATTTTAAGCCAGTAAGAGCTGGGTTTGGTGGTGTCAGCCACGTATACCCTCAAGTGTGTCATTGAAGAGAACCAGGTATTACAGGAGCCACAAGCAGACTGTACAATTAGGGTTAGGTGAAAGGATTGGGTAATCCTGCAATAGTCACTGTTACATAACATGCCAGTTGCTGCCCAGGGATATGACTGGTAACTGAATATTATAGCGGGAACTGTTAGCTTGACTGCAGCCAAGGGTCACTTGCTGTTTCCATTACAAACTTTGTTTTGTAGTTGGTTTATAACCCAGACAGTTTCACATCAGGCTAAAGCCTGGCATTCAAATTAGAAGCCTAGAGGCACTTCTTTTTCTTTTTTTCCCAAAAAGAGAATGTTGAGCTGCAAAGGACCAGAGAGATCTAGTCCAACTTCTGTTTTACAGATTAGAAGATGCAGGCACACCGAGAGAGCAAGATGTACTCAAAGTCATTCAATGGGACCAGGATGTATACCTAGACTAGACCTAGGACACAGGTTTTTCTGTCTTTTCGATTAAAACAAACCAAACCAAAGCCAAACCCAAGCAAAATAAACCTCTACTAAACTATATTCATTTAATTTCTTTTTACTGTACAGAAGTCAGAGGAAACAGATGTTGGCTCTCTTTCATTTACCAGGGATCCCCTTGGACTCACTGAAGTGACTTGCTTGGGGAAATATAGTTTGTTATATAGTAGAAGAGGACAGACAGCAGATCTGTTTGGTGACTATTTTGCGTTTTGGTACCACTTTTTACTCCAGTCTTACCAATTCAATTGATTTACTCCATATCCAGAAAGAAATGACTGCTAAACCACTGATAAATGGGGCACTGATTTACTACATTCTTATGGTTATGAAATGAATCATAAATTGAATTGGAAAAGAAGAAAGCTATGGAGCCAGGATCATGTTCCTATAAAACCACAAATGGCTGAGTTCAATCAATCAATCATTTTATCTCCGTAATATTGAGAAAATGGCTGTGATAGACTGTTTTTCTTTGATAAAGTTCAACAATTATTTTGTCAATATTAAAGTCAGAATTTTTGATGGAAATGGAGTAAATGACATTTTTTGGAATTATGTATTACATCCAGTTGGCTGGAGCTAGAAATTATACATATGTCTTGACTTCATGTAGAGCTGGCTTTCCTGAAATCCTACCCAGGAGAGCATCCTATATCATCCATTATACCATGGCTCAGAAATTAAAAGTGACCTGCTCTGTCAGATATAGAATATCAGTCGAATATGGCAGTGGAAAAAGTGAAAGTGAAAGTGTAACTGTTAGTCACTCAGTCATGTCCAACTCTTTCTGAACCCATGGACTATATAGCCTGCCAGGCTTCTCTGTCTATAGAATTCTCCAGGCAAGAATACTGGAGTGGGTTGCCATTCCCTTCTCCAGGGAATCTTCCTGACCCAGGGACTGAAACTGGGACTCTGCACTGCAGGTAGGTTCTTTCCTGTGTGAGCCACGAGAGAAGCCCTGGCAATGGAGTGGGACTTTTTAAAAGTTCATTCCATAAAATCAACATTCTAATGTCAAAATCTAGTTCTATACCCAGTATGACTTAGTACTCTACCTCTCTCTACCTTCACCTATTTTTACACCCAAGACTTCTGGAACTTTTTTTTGAATGTGTCCTTTTCCTCTAGTAAACAGCTTTGAGAACAGGGGTCATACCTTGCTTTTTCTATTTTATTTTATTATTTTTTTTCCTTTTTCTTCGTGCCTTGCAGCATGTGGAATCTTAGTTCCCCCACCAGGGATTGAATCCATGTCCCCTGCTTTGTGGATGGCCAGGGAAGGCCCACTCTTCCAATTTCTATTCCTTCTTCCGTATATCATAACCTGCCCTCAGCCATTGTGTTTTTCACTAGGCATATACATAGTCAAAATTTCTATTATTTATGATGTTATTTACCTGGAGATATATGTGGGCAGAGTATAGGAATATTGTATTAATAACTGTCATTTCCTGTAGAAGAATATGATGATAAATTGAATGAAACCTAATTTAAAGGTGAGAAAGAGAAAAGTGCTGAGGAACCCCAGACCTTTGTTTACAAGAAGTCAGAAATGAGTTGGAAGGAATTAGAATTTCCAGAGTGGAATTTGATAAACTAAACCCAACCAACAAACTTTTTCTCAACATTTTTTAGTAATTTTGTTGCTCATTTTCACTTTAATTTCCCAAAACAAGATGTCACATTATGAATATATTTTGTTTATACTTTCTGTTGGTGGTCATTATTCTTTAAGTTTACAACATCAACAGCTTGGCGTTCCTATAAACTAAGAAACCATGCTGAGGAAGTGGTTGGTAATTGGCAAAAGGAAAGCATAATATGGAGAGAATTAGTTGAAGGCTGTTGTAATAATCTGGCACAGTTAGAAGATTCATTTGTTTTGTGTTTCTTGTCCAATATATTATAACATTATTGGAGATGACTTCATAGGTCAGTGTCACTAAGAAACCTCATATTTTTATTTAGCATGAAGAGATCCAAACTTGCCAGAAAGTCAATATTTATCAGTCACTTTATTTAATATTTTTATTTTCTCCATAACCTAATCCTCATTTCTGGAGCTGACAACTTTAGTTGGTGGTTTTAGTTATTCTCATTTTGTCGGAAATGATGTGTGCCATCAACCTAAGTTCTTGTTTCTAAGAGTGAGAGTAGGCTAAAGGTTCTTTTTTATTGAACAGCATGTCTTTGTGGTTGAAAAGCATGAGTATTAGTAGACTTCTTGGTATTCATGTTAGGGTTCAGTGGTGTTTGGGGTCTTATTTTGGAAGACTGGGACCAACGAGTTGACCATTTATATGTTGGAGGAAGCACAAGTTTTTATGAAAAATCCTTGTGCAGATACTCAGATTGCATAATAATAAAAACCAAAGTGGAGTACAGGGAGCTTGACATGCAGATGAAATTCTCTGTGCTCTTTGGTTTCCAAGTCACTAAAAAGGAAACTTGGTTTGGAATGAAATTAAAACTGTGCAGAATTTTTGTAAATCTGAACCCTTGAAGAAGTTGAAAAACTGACCATCTTCCCAATGACCTAAGCACTGCCTTTCTGTAATCACAGAGATATCAGAATATGCCTGAAACTCCATGCAACCCACATTTTCAGCCTGTATAAAACTGCATCTTGTGATTTCCAGGAACCTATGTGATTCCCATGATGAGAAATAATCCTATAATAAGCTGTTTTCTGAAAGTAAAAGTGATTTAGCCATATTACACAACTGTTTAACTAGATACACATATGGATACCCTCATATATACAGATATATACATATATATGTATGTATATATATATAGTTGTTATTCAGTTGCTCAGTCAAGTCCAACTCGTTGTGACCTGCAAGACAGGCTTCCCTGTCCTTCACCATTTCCCAGAGTTTACTCAAACTCGTATCCATTGAGCCAGCGATGCTATCCAACAGCCTCATCCTCTGTCGTCCCCTTCTCCTGCCTTCAGTCTTTCCCAGCATTAGGGTCTTTTCCAGTGAGTCAGCTCTTTGCCTCAAGTGGCCAAAATACTGGCATTCAGCTTCAGCATCAGTCCTTCCAATGAATATTCAGGGTTAATAATAACAATATATATATATAATATATTGGAGCCTAGAAATGTATTTCCTACATAAACAAAATTCTCATGTACGTGTCCTTATGAGATAGTTATGGTCTTGAAAAACAAAATCCGGAAGCCATAAAGAAAAAGATACCCATAGTTGAATATATGAACTTCAATCATATAATCATATGGAAAGAGATTTGCATCACATATGACAAATGTTTTATATCCTTTATGTGTAAAGAGCTCCTATACATTGATAAGTAAGTCAAACAGAAAAAAATAGGAAAAAAAGATAAAGTATGTAAAAGGACAGTTTACAGAATAGTAAATCTTGATGATTTCCTATAAACATGAAAAGATGTTCAGCTTCTGCTAGTCATCAGAGAAATGAAAATAAAGACAACTATACAATGCCCTCTCTTACCTGTCATATTAGCAGAAATGAAAAGTGATAATAAATCCAGTGCTAGAAAAGGGTGGTGGGAAATGAGTCCTCCCCACCACCCATGGTATGGAGAGAGCATAGCATACAGTCCACTCCAAAGGGAGGGTTCATTTATCAAGTCCTGTCTGGCTTAATGGTGGGGTTACCTGTGTGAGTAAGACATGGGTCCTGTCATTGAAGAGCTCATAGGGAAGACATAAGTATAAATCTTAAAATACACTGAGTCCAGCACAGAAGTGGAGGGATGTACAGGAAGGAGGGCAGAGCACTCTGTCTGGGCACTCAGGAAAGGGTTCCTCTGAGATATGTGTGAACTGAGTTTTAAAGGATGAGGCATAACTTTCCAGAGAGACATATGTGGGAAGAGCATCCCCAGCAAGGTGAGCTGTTCGGACCAGCCCAGGGCCTGTCCCAGGTGCTGTGTGTATCAGGGAGTCTCTTAAGTAGTGTGGAACCTGTGCAGTGTGCATTTCAAGTGGCAGGAAGGGAGAAGCCGAGGAAGACTGTGGAGGCCAAACCTCGAAGGGCCCTGTATTCTCTAATCAGTAGTTAGAACTTCCCACGGCGTTCCTAGGGGGCTTCCCTGGTGCCTCAGCGGTAAAGAATCTGCCTCAATGCAGGAGATGCGGGTCAGTCTCTGGGTCAGGAAGATCCCCTGGAGGAGGGCATGGCAGCCCACTCCAGTATCCTCACCTGGAGAATCCCATGGGCAGAGGAGCCTGGTGGGCTTACAGTCCATGGGGTTGCAAAGAGTCGGACACGACTTGAAGCAACTGAGCACGCATGCAGGGAGTTTCCATGGAAGGTTTCCGAGGTTGGGAGAGGGATTAGTATGGCCCAAGTTGTAGACTCTCAGCAGTGATATGATGGTTGGATAAAAGGGTGAATGTAAAGACGGGGAGATCCTTTTGGAGATTCGCTGTAGCCCAGGTCATGGACAATGACATCTGAACAAGGACTGGCAGCACATGTTTACAGGAAGGGTTCCCATCAAAGATGACGGGGAGACTCGGTACTGGAGAGGAAGAAGAGAGGAATCAGGGATGCCTCCAGGGGTTCTAGCCTGAGTGGTTCAGGATGGCATCAATTAAACAGTGAAATGTAGCGGGAGTAAGCTGTGGGAGGGAACGGTGCACGCCCTGCTTCGAGCTCTCAGCCGTAACTTTTGCCCTGCGACATGCCAGCGGCAATGTCTGTCATTTGGAGCTCAAGGGGCTGTGACGATGGCAGTGGGCACCCTCCTCCCCAGCCAGGCTGCCCTCCAGGGTGGTGTGTGATAGTTGAGTTGTATGGTGTTTGAGAACTTGCACATGACTGTTTGTTTTCTCCCCTTAAAGATACAGCCGTATGTGAACGGAGCTCTGTACAGCATCCTTTCCATCCCATCCATTCGTGAGGAAGCTAGAGCAATGGTAAGAAAACGTGCTCGTGGGGTCAGTCACCATCTGTCAGTGCCACGTTCAGAGGCTGTTAGCGCAAGGGCTTCCCAGCTGGGCCCCAGGGAGGGCTGTGAAGGGCTTCTAAACTCCCTGGAATTGTATCCCAAACACGTATTTGCCGTTCTCTGGGGACAGAGTTTGTGGTTTTTATCAGATTCTGAAGGGATCTCGGCTGACAGAATTAAGAACTACAGCGTCAGAAGTTCCTCTGTTGTTGCTCAGTTGCTGAGCCATGTCTGACTCTTTATGACCCCATGGGCTGCAGCAGACCAGACTTTCCTGTCCTCCACTATCTCTCAGAGTTTGCTCAAGTTCACGTCCATTGGGTTGGTAATGCTGTGTAACCCACCTCATCTGCTGCTCTCATCTCCTTTTGCTTTCAATCTTTCCTGGCCTCAAGGTCTTTTCCAGTGAGTCGGCTCTTCACATCAGGTGACCAGAGTATTGGTGCTCAGCTTTGTCAGTCTTTCCAGTGCATATTCAGGGTTGAAGTTCCTAGCAGATTTTTTTGGAAAGTTGTAGATCTTTTTAAAAATTTTAGTGACATTTTAATTGGGGGCTTTAGGAATGTTTATGGATTTCATAGCAGGAGAAGCTTAGCAAGAAAATGATGAAATTGGACAAATCATCGCTCAGATTCATGTCCAGACCTCCTGGAGGAATCGTGGCAGTGAGACCTGGGGCAATCAACACACTCCTGTAATGCACAGGCATCTGGTAGCAACCAAGTGGGACAGAGGCGCTGATGAAGATGATCCAACTAGCTGGTTGGAAAAGAGTGAATTGAATATTTAATGTGTTTACATTGGTGCTTGCATTGGAGACATAAAACAAACCTCAGGTGATTAGCATCTTCTTTCATGATGACAGATGCTTCTAGATCTAATCAAAACCACTAGAGTTTTGTCCCTTTTCCTTACGATGCGTGAAACCAGGTTAATTGTGTGCGTGTTAAATGCTTAGGATGAAGGGGTTAAATATGTTTCCACTGTCAGAACACAGGCTAAATTCAGTTTGAGATCAATGAAGCATGCTCTTCCACTTGGCTTTGCTTACTTAGAAGAATTGCTAAATCTTCTAATGGGTCAGCTACAATTACATCAGCAATTATGCCAGAAACAAAAACTTACTTAAGGTCTATTCTGTGTGGTCACAGTAAACAATGAAACTGAATTACCTACTGCTTTTAAAGAAAAAAAAAATCTGCTTTTTCAATACAGACGAAGGGAAAATAAACTTTTTATTAAATTCTGCATTATGGTCATTCAGGTGAAAGAGATTTGTCAGCCAAGGCAGAGAACAAGGAAGAAAGCACGTAGGTTGAAGAAAAGGAAAGAATGGAGGTGACATGGAGTCTGAAAGGACGAAGGCCGGACATCCAGGGCCCAGGGGTTGAGAAAGCATGGGGGTGGGGGTGGTGGAGAAAGGGGACCAAGTGGGGCAAAGAGACCCACTCTTGTGGGACACAGAGGGGCAGCCCTTGGAGATCATCCAGGCCAGAGAGAAAAGAGGTGGCGAAAGGGACAGCCTCAGAGCCCTGTATCCAGGGAGGGCAGTGTCCAGAGGTGTCACAAGCCTGTCATTGGAGCCCCAGGAGGAGAGGGGAGAGGTAATGATGAGAAGAAGGGCTGAATAGACAGTGACCATAGTAATACGGTATCTGGGAATGGGAAACCCCCAAAGCACAACTGTATTAGTTTTCTATCACTTCGTAAAAAACTATGCCAAAGTTTAAAGTCTTTTGAAAAATTAATGCCTCATAGTTTCTAGAGGACAGAAGTTGAGGAGCACATTAGCTGCGTGGTGCTGACCAAGAGTCTGTCCTTCGATTCAGCTCACACAGCCGAGGGCAGAGGATCTGCTTCTAAGCCCATTGTCACGTTGGCTATTGTGCGGGGACCTCGTTTCCCAGCCAGTGGCCTCCCCACAGGGCTTGTCTCTACATGGCAGCTGGCTTACCCGCTGAGGGATCCTAGAGAGACAGAGAGTGAGCCAGACAGCAGCCACAGTCTCCTCGGGATGTATGGAGAGAGTAGCATGGAGACATCCACACTACCCTGTGTGAAATAGGTAGCCCAGGGGAATTTGCGGTGTGACTCCAGGAACTCACACCGGGGCTCTGTAACAAGCTAAAGAAGTGGGATGGGAGGGAGGTGGGAGGGGGGTGCGAGAGTGAGGGGACACAGCTATACCTATAGCTGATTCATGTTGATGTTTGGCAGAAACCAACACAATACTGTGGAGCAACTATCCTTCAACTAAAAATAAATAAACTATTATATATATATATATATATATGTATATGAAGAAGTGGTCACATTGATCTGTTGCCCTAATGATCTGGGAGCAAGAGACGAGAATGAAGATAGAACACGAAACCTGGTGCAGCGGGTCAGGGGCCCTGCAGCCTCTATTGGACTGAGGTGCAGAGTCCACTCTGAGTCCAACTTTTGTTCCTAATTGCAGACTTTCTTTGATCTTATCTTTCTCAAGACACTAACTACACTGACATAGTCTAAATCTCCTTGTTTTTACCCCTGGATGTTCCTTTCTGGGCTAGTCTCGGGAACAATCAGCAAGTGCTTAGGCGGCGTTCAGGCCCGACTCCAACCCGGTGTTCCAAGGTCCATGCTCTCATGATCCTGGCCATACTCCCTTCTGGGTCTGGCCTTGGGGTTTGTAACAAGGCGATTATTTTAAGAAAAACATGAACAATAATCATTAACTGATAATCCCTCAGTTTCTTAATATATGCTGTTTTCCCAGATTCTGTTTCTGTGGAATTTCTCAAAGCTGTGAAAATACATTATTAGGAATTCCCACTACATCTCCCCCTTTTTGTTTTTGTAGGAGTAGATATGCCACCCGAGCAACTTCTTTCTTCATCAATTCTCAGATGGTTTCTCTCATGCACCTGAGGACTAGACACAAGACAGTCAAAAATAGACATCCTGATATTATGGTACCAAGCAATCCTCCTAAAGTTTTAATCCACATCATGGGGTTAAGTTTATATAAGCTTTCCCCAATTTCTTCAAATAAATCAGTTTCTGGGAGTAGTTGTAAGTGAGCATTCTGTATATTAGAAATAGTAGCCTGTAATTGGGAAGTATCTAAGAATAGATTATCATAAATGTGTCCTCTCAAATGCTTAGATAATTGATCCCAAGTATATGCACTTTGATGCTACTTGTGAGGTGTGACACAAAATGAAGAGATATTCCAATAACATTTAAGATGAATTAAATTTTGTACTTCATCCCCTAGTAGGAGAACTGCATTTTCTAAATCATTCATGAATTTCTTGGTCTATGTGGGTTTGACTTCTCCAGGCAGAACTTGCATTTTGGTGCCATGCTGAACCAGTGTAGTTGTTTGTATAGTTTGATGCATTGCCACCCCGGCTACTACCTCGGTCGTTGCTATAGCAATAATTCCTATAATAGCTGCTACAAGTCCAATAAACCTTTTGGAACATTGTAGTACTTTCTTTTAACCTTTAAAAGAGCATGTGTTTCAGGGGAGCCTTCCCAGGGTCTGGTTTGATTTACTGGAAGCCATATTCCCAATCTCCTTTGTAGTATAACAGATGAGTGATGATAATTATCAAGAATTTAAGCAGGTATATAATTTGCAGTCCTGGCAAGAAAGTGCTTGTACACTTGCATTGATAGAAGTTGTTCCTTTCAAGAACACATAAGGATGTCTCACACAAGCATGAATATAGAATGTCCAGTTTGTACTGGTGTTAAATGTCAATGAATAATTAGTTTTATTGGAATAATGTCCATCCCAAATTTGGAATTTTTCAAGACCTAAAGCCAATTCCCAAATCCCTCCTTGCCCTCTTCCTTGATCTTAACTGTGGGAGGAGGGTGACATGCCACTACCATGCCATATAATTGGATGATCTGAAAGAGTCGCAATATTGGTATGGGTAAAGACTTTATGCACCTGCCAACGCAGCCTTTTGTGAGGATTGCAGGACTGACTTTGATGAGAGCAATTAGAGACTGCATAACCTGTAGGGGACTAGTCCCATACAATTCCATAAGAACCATTAATCAGAATTACTCCCTCAGCCCCTTGGCAGTTATCCCACTGAATACGATCTTGTTTTTCAGTCCACAGATCACAATGTTCACCTAAAGGTCTGTCCGATTTGGTGTCATTATTGAGTTCTGAGTTGTTATAAGCAAAACTCAAACCAGAGAGGAGATGTAACTGAACCTTAGGATCATTATGATTTAAAGAGTTAGTGGACAGCCAGGCTTGCATAGATAATTTAAGACATCCTGTAGCCAGTCCTACGCAAATTAGCCCATACCCATAAGTAATATTGAAGGGAGTCCTTTTTTCTTGTTTAAAAAGAGGAGGACATGTATCTTCAGGTCCTGGTATCCAGGAAGAATCATTAACATAAATGGGGATCATAGAATCCCCCCAGTCAACGGGTTTTAGTAGTGGGAGGCTACGTATGTATGCCCAATAGGTATAATTTTTAGATTCATCTGTTGCTAGGGGGTATACTGACTGCGGTGGTGATATGAGCAAACATGGCAACAGCCAGATTGTCAGGAGTGACAGCTTTCCCTTCATTTTCTAAGATCTTCTGTGATTTCTGTGTTACCCTTTTAATTTGTCCCCAAGTGGGGATCTTGTTCCAATGCATTGACGGGAGGGGAATTGTTATCTTTGTCTGTCTCAGACTCAAGCCTTTGAAACTCATTACTGAGGGCTCTACGTCTCATGCGAAGTGTCTCTCCCGTGGGATATGATACAGTTTCAGATGACACGAAGGAGTCCAAATGGGTGTTTCTGAATCACCTGGCGAAACTCCCAAGGCTTCTGTTGGAGATGTGGTTATTGCAACTGTCTGGCATGTAGGACAAGTCTGCACAATCTGTTTTGGTTGAGCCCAAGTGATATGAGACTTAGTTTTTAAACATTTTAAATTACAGTGTGTCAGATCATGAAAGACTGATGCCTCTGTAAAGGCTGGAAATAAAATGGCATCGGCTTGAGCATTTCTTTCTGTTAAAGGCCCTGGTAAATTAATATGAGCCCGAGTATGAGTGATGTAGAATGGAAATTGTCGGTGTCTAATCACCCGTTGTAAATTTGTAAAAAGAGTGTATAATGTGGATGGGATAGTATCCATAATAGTTGCTGTTTCTATATGTTTAGTGACATGTGCAGAATATTGAGAATCAGATAAGATATTAATTGCTTGGGGATTACTTTGTAATGCGTGTGTAATAGCCAGAATTTCTGCTTGTTGTGCGGAATATCCAGGTGTTTCAATAACTAGCATAAACACGCCTGTATATCCTGCTTTTCCTTGGGTAATGCCATCTGTAAAAATGAAAAGAGCAGAGGGAATGGAGTTGACATTAGTAATTTTAGGCAAAATCCATCTTGTTTGTTTTAAAAACTGCCAGATAGGTAAATCAGGATAGGGGTTGTCGATTTGTCCAATATAGTCAGCTAAAGCTAGTTGCCAAGATTGTGAATTTTGAAGAGAATGCTTAATTCTTTGGAGGTTAGTGTAGTGCAAATAAGGCAGGGATCATGTCCAGTAAGTTGTTGAACACGTTCTCTTCCTTTTAGAATTATAGTGGCTATCATGTCTAAATAAGGGGTAATAGATTTTCTTTGTGAATTAGCTAAGAATATCCCTTCAGTTTGCATAATCGACCCAGTAGGGGAATGAGGGGTAGGGAAGACAAACTACGCGAGAGGTTCTGAAGGGTCTCTTCTGTCTCTTTGACTGCTTGTTCTATAATTGCTAGTTCTTTCTCAGCCTCAGGAGTTAGCTGTCAGGAGCTATTAAGCTCTGGATTTCCTCTTAATAGAATACATGGGATAAAGGATAAATTGGAATCCCTAACTCAGGTTGAATCCAGTTAATATCTCCTAGTAATTTTTATAAATCATTTAGAGTTTTAATTGAGTCTCTGTGTATTTACACCTTTTGTGGTTTGATTGTACTACAGGTAACTATATTTCCTAAGCACTGAGAAGGTTGAGTGTATTCTAGTTTATCAGGAACCAAATACAAGCCAGCACATTCTAAGCATTCCTTTTAGCTTTAAAAACAATTCCTGTAAGCTATCAATATCAGGTAAGGCACATAATGTATCATCCATTATAATGAATGATACATGCATGAGGGAATCATTGCTGTACCAGGTGCAAAATTTTGACAAATACTAGGACTGTTAAGCATACCTTGAGGTAATACAGTCCACTGAAATCTTTTATGTGGCTCCTTTAAATTAATGGAAGGAAACTGAAAAGGCGAATCCAAGTTGATCATCAGCATGTAAAGGAATAGTGAAAAAACAATCTTTAAGGTCAATAACGAACAAATGCCAGTTTCTTGGAATCATATTAGGATTAGGTAGGCCAGGCTGTGAAGCACCCATTGGAACAATAATAGCATTAACAGCTCTCAGATCAGTAAGTCTTCTCCATTTGCCAGATTTCTTTTGTATAACAAACACCGAAGAATTCCAAGTGCTAAAGGACTCAATAATATGTCCCTTGCTCAGTTGTTCATTAACTAATTCATGTAAAGCCTCCAGTTTTTCTTGTTTTAGAGGCCACGGCTCTATCCACACAGGTCAATCAGTTTTCCAATTAAGGTATGGGTGTGGGTGGAGGAAGGTTAATATNAAAGAATTCCAAGTGCTAAAGGACTCAATAATATGTCCCTTGCTCAGTTGTTCATTAACTAATTCATGTAAAGCCTCCAGTTTTTCTTGTTTTAGAGGCCACGGCTCTATCCACACAGGTCAATCAGTTTTCCAATTAAGGTATGGGTGTGGGTGGAGGAAGGTTAATATGAGCAGTGGCCACTAATGAAAAGGGGGTGGTTTGAAATCTTGAGTAGTCAAAGGATAAAGTCTTCCTTGTTGATTTTTGTCCAGTCCCAATCCTGGTATATAACCTTGATTGAACACAATTTGGCAACTGGCCTCGATCTGTTGATTTGGAGGAATATGTATCTCAGCATGCCATTGTTCCAAGAAATCACAACGCCATAGATTGACAAGTATAGCAGCCATATAAGGTTGGATAGTGGCTGGTTGTTTATCAGGCCCTGAACGAGACAGTACCATAGTACTTTGTTTTAGTCCTGTGCCTGTCCTAGACCTACAATAGATATTGGAGCAGGCCTAATTAGCCATGCATTAGGCTAGTGTTTAGAGCTGATGATAGAAACCTCGGCTCCAGCATCTATTGAACCTTGAATGTTTTGCCACTTATATTGACTTGACAAGTGGGTCTGGATTCCAAAATCTTTTCAGTGAGAAAAATACCAGCCTGGGCTGTGCTTCCAAATGCCCTGGAGCCCTCCTTTTTGTCTGACTGTCCTATACCCACATAGTGAAGTGAAAGTCACTCAGTCATGTCTGACTCTTTGCAACCCCATGGACTATACAGCTCATGGAATTCTCCAGGCCAGAATACTGGAGCGGGTAGCCATTCCCTTCTCCAGGGGATCTTCCCAATCCAGGGATCGAACCCAGGTCTCCCACATTGCAGGTGGATTCGTTACCAGCTGAGCCACAAAGGAAGCCCAGGAATACTGGAGTGGGTAGCCTATCCCTTCTCCAGAGGATCTTCCCGACCCAGGAATCAAACTGGGGTCTTCTGCATTGCAGGCAGATTTTTTACCAGCTGAGCAATGAGGGAAGCTGAACGATCCTATCCCCTTTAGAAACCTTCCAGGGAAGAGTGGTAGAGGCCATAACTTTCAATTCTCCTTCATAATCATCGTCTGTAACTCGGTATATGAATTTGAACTCCCGGGAAGTCAGCCCCGATCTTCCTCACAGTAATCCAACTGTCCCCTTTGGAAGTGGAGGATGGCGGGAAGGAGCTGGAGGAAAAAAAATCCCTCATCATTTTCTTCGGGAGCCAAGGAAACAGGTTTCGAAGATGGNTGAGGTGCAGAGTCCACTCTGAGTCCAGCTTTTGTTCCTAATTGCAGACTTTTTTTGATCTTATCTTTCTCAAGACACTACACTGACAAAGTCTAGGTCTCCTTGTTTTTACCCCAGGCCATTCCCTTCTGGGCTAGTCCCAGAAACAATCAGCAAGTGCTTAAGCAGTGTTCATGCCTGACACCTTGGTGTTCCAAGGTCCATGCACTCATGATCCCAGCCATACTCCCTTCTGGGTCTGGCCTTGGGGTTTGTAACAAGGCGATTATTCTAAGAAAAACATGAAATATAATCATTAACATAGTTTCTTAATATATGCTGTTTTTCCAGATTCTGTTTCTGTGGAATTTCTCAAGGCTGTGAAAGTACCTTATTAGAAATTCCCACTACATTGACCAGGCCAGGAACAGTGTTGGGGGACACTCAGGAGGATGAATTCCAGGAGGTGGGGTCGTGTTGGAGCCTGTCTGCCACTTGCTTCTAAGTCATCTCTGGATCAGAGAAGTCACAGTGAAATTAGGGCTATTAATCTTTTGACATCATCATCATAGTGAAGTCGCTCATAGTGTCGACTCTTTGCAACCCTGTGGACTGTAGCCTACCAAGCTCCTCCATCCGTGGGGTTTTCCAGGCAAGAGTACTGGAGTGGGTTGCCATTTCCTTCTCCAGGGGATCTTCCNGACATCATCATCATAGTGAAGTCGCTCATAGTGTCGACTCTTTGCAACCCTGTGGACTGTAGCCTACCAAGCTCCTCCATCCGTGGGGTTTTCCAGGCAAGAGTACTGGAGTGGGTTGCCATTTCCTTCTCCAGGGGATCTTCCTGACCCAGGGATCGAACCCAGGTCTCCCACATTGCAGACAAGGTGTGTTACCATCTGAGCCACCAGGGAAGCATCTTTTGACATATATTACAAATATTTCCCCAACTCTTCATTTGTCTTTTAGTTATGGGACTTTGGTCATATGGCAGTTAACTCTATAGTTAAATCTGTTAATATTGTCCTTTTATAGTTTCTATACACCCTGTAAATTATTAACTTTAAAAAGAAAATGTGGGAAACTTCCCTGGTGGTCCAGTGGCTAAGACTCCAAGCTCCCAGTGCAGGGGTCTGAGGTTCAATCCCTACAGGGAACTGGATCCTTCCTTCTAATAGATCCTAGAATGTGTTCGCTCAGTCGTGTCCAACTCTTTGCAACCCCATGGACTGCAGCAGGCCAGGCTCCTCAGTCCATGGAATTTTCCAGGCAAGAGTACTAGAGTGGGTTCCCATTTCCCAACCCAGGGATCGAACCCGGGTCTCCCGCACTGCAGGTAGACGCTTTACCGTCGGAGCCACGAGGGAAGCCCCGGGATCTAATAGATCCTGCATACCTCAATACAGACCCAGCACGGCCAAATACATAATAAAAAGAAAGACAGAAAGCATAGACTGATTAGGTGAAAGTGTAAGTAGCATATGCTTCCCTCTGGCATTTTAACCGGGATCCAAGTCCTAAGCAAACGGAGAACTCTTTTGGATACATCATCTAAGCAGTTGCCCATTTATTTAGAAGAGAGGCTTCTCTAAGGGAGGTTATGGCTTCAACAGGGTTTTTCTAAAACCCCGAGATTTCCCCCATTTCACTCTTATCCTTGAGTTTTTAGGTTGAAAAAGAGTATTACATCCTTTTTGCATGTAACAGTAATAAAACCAGACAGCGAGGAGAATGTCGTCCATCATCTCCCTACCTTAGCATCTGCTCACACACAAAGCCAAGAGGGGGCAGGGCTGATGTTCAAATCAGGCCAGTGTTTGCAATTCATCTCAGCACAGTCGTTCCAGAAGGAAGTTTGGCAGTATATGTGAAAAATTATGAAAACCTCTATGCTTTGGATTCATTCATTTTCCTCTACCAGTGCAGAGAAGAGTTCTGCACATGAAGTTGCTCATTCCAGGATTTTTGTAATAGTGAAAAAACAGAATGTAAATGTCTGGTAATACCTGCTCATGAAATTACGGTTCTTTTGCTCACAGTATTAGTAGCTACTGAAGATGATAATTAGAAAAAGCAGTATGAGACAGTATGGAAACTTTTTATTGTGTAATGGGGGATAAAAGAAGAATATGACATTATTATTACAATAACTGTTTTTGTAACTGTGTAAAACATTTGTGTGCTTGTGGGAAATGACAAAGAATACATAAAAATTATATTAGTACCAAATGCTACTATGGTGGTCTTAATGCCAAAAAAAAGAAAAAGATAAATGCATGCCCTGAGGCCTATTTGAAATTTAATATCTCTTCAGGGTCTGGGGCTGGAGAGCAGATTCGATCAAGAGGGCCACCCTAATGCCAACTCCAAGGCCTTCTTGCGCCCAGGGAATTGTTGGCATCAGACCTCCTCCCTGGGATCTAAACCTCAGCCAGACATGGCGCCCTGGGCTGGAGCAGACCAGATGCTCGGTCAGTTGTGAAGGCTCCCAGAGTCTCCAGGAGAGCCAGGAAGCTGGAATTAGAAGCCATGGAGCCGGGAGGAATGCCCACCCATCCCCACGGATTCATTCATTACCCTCGCTGTGCCTTGCACCCTGGCCCCAGGCCGTTCTCACACTGCCGTGCCAGAAACTCAGCCTTACTGTCCCCAGAGGCCAGATGCCACCCCAGCCAACTGTCCCAAAGATGTGTGTCCCCTGTGCCTGATTCTTCACATGGCCCACTGCTGAATCAATCTCACACAAGCATGTCTGTTTGTTGGCAGGACCGAGAGGTCATCTGCCTGCATGCCTCTCGCTCAGGGGAGCCTGGGAATGCTCAGAGTCTGGCTGCCGCCCTGGGAAATGAACACATTGTAGGAAAGCTGTGACAAGTGTTGATCAGCTCCACCTGTAGCAATTGTCCCTTACGGATGGTAGGCCTGCTTGCTGTATTCCATGGCCTCTATGATGAGAGGGCCTTTCAAAATTCAGAACGGACAGGATAAACTGATATGGCATTTTTACTTACATATTTCTTTTAAATATTTATTTGTTTGCACCAGGTCTTAGTTGCAGACACGGGATCTTTAGTTGCAGCATGTGAGATCTAGTTCTCCAGCCAGGGATTGAACCTGGGCCCCCTGCTTTGGGAGCAGAGTCCCAAAGCCTTTTTAGAAATCAATTTAGCAATATGTATAACGGTCCTAAAAAATACTAACATTCTTTGGCCAGGAATTCTACTTCTGGAGCTCCATACAAGAACACGAACAAAGATTCGTGTGTCAAAATATCCATCACTGCATTCCTGATCATAGTGGAGGGCAGGAGACGACTAAATGCCGGGCATGGTTAAGGAGGGGCTGCTTAAGTCAGAACAGAGGCAGAGGGTGAATCGGGAGCTGACGAGACCGGGGCCGTGTTTGAATGTTGCCTCTGCGACTTCCCAGTACCTCATGGTGTATCGTTGGGCTTATGACTTATTCTCTCAGTGGCAAAGTGGGTATTGTTTTAGTATCAAATTCACAAGACCATTATGAGAATTAAAAGAGCTGACACGTGAAATACTTAGAACAGTGCCTGGCACATAGCAAATATTGGGAAAATATTAGCTATTATTATTATTATTCAGAGGCAGAGGGTGAATCGGGAGCTGACGAGACCGGGGCCGTGTTTGAATGTTGCCTCTGCGACTTCCCAGTACCTCATGGTGTATCGTTGGGCTTATGACTTATTCTCTCAGTGGCAAAGTGGGTATTGTTTTAGTATCAAATTCACAAGACCATTATGAGAATTAAAAGAGCTGACACGTGAAATACTTAGAACAGTGCCTGGCACATAGCAAATATTGGGAAAATATTAGCTATTATTATTATTATAGTTATTAAAATTGTGTTTATAAAGATTTTACTGACACATTCAAATGGTCATAGGGTTTAGTTGAAAAACAACAGTCAGTCTTATATTATCAATATGATGTCAGTTATGTAAACAGTGCCCATACATATCTCAAAACGTCCACAGTTTTTTTTAATGTCCGAGTGTAGGGGCTTGTGGATAGTTTTAATTCTTTTCCTTTGTTTGTGAAAACGTGAAAGTCGCTCAGGCGTGTCCCACTCTTTGCAACCCCATGGCCTGTACAGCCCGTGAAATTCTCCAGGCCAGAATACTGGAGTGGGTAGCCTTTCCCTTCTCCAGGGGATCTTCCCAGGTTTAGTTTACCAGTTTTCTGCAGAGAACCTATATACCTTCCATGCTAAAAGAAAGTATTCATGTGCACCTGGCACATATGTTTATGTCTTTTTTTAAATTAGTGGATTATTTTAGCTGTGCTGAGTCTTTGTTGCTGCGTGGGCTACTCTCTACTTGCAGCCTGAGGGCTCAGTACTTGTGGCTCAAGGCTTAGTTGCTCCGAGGCATATGGGATCTCCCCAGAGGAGGCGTCGAATCTGTGTATCCTTAACCACTGGACCACCAGGGAAGTTCTGTTCATATTTCCCAAGAGAAATTTCTCGTGAAGACCCCTAATGATGTAAGTGTGGACTGTTTGGGTCGGAACAAAATAGAACACTGAAGAGAGCTGACCTGCTGGGCGTGAAAGGAGAGTTAGAAATTACTTGGACTGGATGGTGTTTGGTGTATGTTGTAGGCCCTGACAGGGGCCTTATCTATTTCATTCCCAAAAGGCCCCCAAAGCAGTTCCTGTGGTTGTGCCCATTTTGCTGTGATGAAATGAAGTTTAGCGGTTAAAACCCCTGCCTGGTGGCATAGCCAGTGAGCAGCTAGCTGGTCTGGGTGGTTTGGCTCCAGTGTTTGGGGACATACCCCCGAACATTTACCTAACAAGGAATCTGCATGTGATCCATCCTTTTCTTTCCTTCAGTACTGCATACAAATACAGTCTTCCGTGTGATTGTCTTTATGATGGTCTGTGATCTCAGCGAGCTGGCAGAAACGCGCATTCCTTGTTTCTCTGCTTTTTGCACACATTCATGTTCTTGTTTTCACATATTTGGCTGATATACAAATACCTGCTCTCTTACCCTTTACGTCTGCCTTGGCATTTTTCTTTGGCCTGGATTATCTGAAATTACATGTTGCTTTCATGATAAAATATTATTGTTATGATTTATTATTCCTATAATTTACATTTTAGCTTAGTCAAAAATTAAACATATGGTTTATGTACTTCACTTATTTTAATAAAATAAATTTCACTTCTTTTAAATATACATTTAGTAATAAGTATAAAAATATATGGACTTCGCAGGTAGTGCTGGTGGTTCAGAACCCTCCTGCCAATGCAGACGTAAGAGACCGAGGTTTGATCCCTGGGTCAGGAAGATCCCCTGGAGGAGGGCATGGCAACCTGCTCCAGTGTTCTTGCCTGGAGAATCCCCTGGATAGAGGAGTCTGGCGGGCTATGGTCCATAGGCAAAGAGTTGGACAGGACTGAAGCAACTTAGCATGCACCTACTCACATAAAAATACATATTTAAAAGAAGTGAAATTTCTTATGGAGAAATTTTCTATTAAAAAATATTCCTCCAATAATCTACCTAATTACAGAGAAGGAATTTGTGATTTTTTTTAACCCCCAAGTAACAACTGAGCTAGAGACAGAAGAAAGAGACCAAGTGAGGATTAAAAGATCTTTCAATATATGAACAGTTAATCATTTGCAAGAGTAAACTCTAGCTTAAAAAAAAAAAAAATGGAGAGCCTGAATGAATCATTTGTCTCACTCCGCTGGCAAAAAGGTAAGATATTGACAGTGGTCAGCTGGTTGGCGGTGATCCTAACCTTTGGTGTTTTAGGGTTTATCCCTCTGCTTGCACTTGACCATGTTCTTCCTCCTCTGGCCCTTACTTTGGGACAGGATGGAGTATGGGGAAGAGGTCAGTTTAGGAGGCAGAGAGAGAGAAAACGCAGCCCTCCTGACAATAGACAAGCCCAGGTGTGTCTGACTGGTTCCCCAGGAGCCTGGACGCTGCTGACCACACCCTCGGTGAAACTCTCTTCCCTTCTTCCTCCCAGGCCACTCCTTCACCTTCTGTCCGTGGACTGGTCTGTCTCTGCCCCCCCAGTTAAGCGTTATCATTCTCTGTAGTAACCCTCTTCACCTGTGACCACCAGGAACCCTGCTTGTTCCCTTGCTTCACCTACCAGCTCTCTGTTCTGAGCCACAGAGCCCTACCAGACACCGCAAGTGCAGTCTCAGACATTTATTAAGCGTCTCCTATGTGTCAATCATTGGATTAGATGCTTTTCTTTTTTTAGGTATTGTAATTTACGAACAGTGAAATACACAGGCCTGACTGAGCGACTGAACTGAAACTGAACTGACATATATAGTTCAGTGCATTTTAAAATTTATTTATTTATTTGGCTGCATTGGGCCATAGTTACAGCACTCAGGATTGTCATTGCTTCATGTGGAATCTTTCCTTGCAGCACACAGACTCTCTAGTTGCAGCTAGAGGGCTCAGTTGCTCTGAGGCATGTGGGATCTTAGTTCCCAACCAGGGGATGAACCCCCATCCCCTACATTGCAAGGCAGATTCTTAACCACTGGACCACCAGGGAAGTCCCTCCCTTCAGTGCATTTACACAAACATACGTTTACATAACCAACACCAATATACATCCCTTAAAAATCTCGTGTTGCCTTGAGTTGCCTTCCTTATTTTATAGTTGAGGAAACAGGCTGGCAGGAGGTAAGTCATTTGATCAAGGTCCCACGGCTGTTTTATCNACACCTTGAAACAAATATTTCATCTTAAGTGTCAGACATATTTACCTAGTGATCCAGTTCTATTTTGTGATGTTACTTTTCTTCTAAATTTTCCACTAATTTTTTTTTCCAGAGAATAAAACATTTATAAGTAATATAGGGAGTACACGCTAAATTTAAAGAAAAAAGTATCAGTTCCATTCAATTGAAGATTTGCTGTAGTTAATTTAAATCATATTTCTCTGCCTTTTTTTTAAGATCTTTTCAGCTGGAGCTCCTTACTTGGTCTGTGCCTTAGAAGATGGTATGTACTGTACCTGCACTGGGGGCATTTTATTATTTGTTAGAATTTTTCCTAGTGCCAGGTAATTTTAGGCAGCAAGTCATTGCCAGTTAGAAAGAGGCAGGAAAAAAAGCAAAAATAATGTACTCTAAAAAGGATGTTGCTTGCAAAGTTGCACATAACTGTGTTATTTTAAGCCAGTAAGAGCTGGGTTTGGTGGTGTCAGCCACGTATACCCTCAAGTGTGTCATTGAAGAGAACCAGGTATTACAGGAGCCACAAGCAGACTGTACAATTAGGGTTAGGTGAAAGGATTGGGTAATCCTGCAATAGTCACTGTTACATAACATGCCAGTTGCTGCCCAGGGATATGACTGGTAACTGAATATTATAGCGGGAACTGTTAGCTTGACTGCAGCCAAGGGTCACTTGCTGTTTCCATTACAAACTTTGTTTTGTAGTTGGTTTATAACCCAGACAGTTTCACATCAGGCTAAAGCCTGGCATTCAAATTAGAAGCCTAGAGGCACTTCTTTTTCTTTTTTTCCCAAAAAGAGAATGTTGAGCTGCAAAGGACCAGAGAGATCTAGTCCAACTTCTGTTTTACAGATTAGAAGATGCAGGCACACCGAGAGAGCAAGATGTACTCAAAGTCATTCAATGGGACCAGGATGTATACCTAGACTAGACCTAGGACACAGGTTTTTCTGTCTTTTCGATTAAAACAAACCAAACCAAAGCCAAACCCAAGCAAAATAAACCTCTACTAAACTATATTCATTTAATTTCTTTTTACTGTACAGAAGTCAGAGGAAACAGATGTTGGCTCTCTTTCATTTACCAGGGATCCCCTTGGACTCACTGAAGTGACTTGCTTGGGGAAATATAGTTTGTTATATAGTAGAAGAGGACAGACAGCAGATCTGTTTGGTGACTATTTTGCGTTTTGGTACCACTTTTTACTCCAGTCTTACCAATTCAATTGATTTACTCCATATCCAGAAAGAAATGACTGCTAAACCACTGATAAATGGGGCACTGATTTACTACATTCTTATGGTTATGAAATGAATCATAAATTGAATTGGAAAAGAAGAAAGCTATGGAGCCAGGATCATGTTCCTATAAAACCACAAATGGCTGAGTTCAATCGATCAATCATTTTATCTCCGTAATATTGAGAAAATGGCTGTGATAGACTGTTTTTCTTTGATAAAGTTCAACAATTATTTTGTCAATATTAAAGTCAGAATTTTTGATGGAAATGGAGTAAATGACATTTTTTGGAATTATGTATTACATCCAGTTGGCTGGAGCTAGAAATTATACATATGTCTTGACTTCATGTAGAGCTGGCTTTCCTGAAATCCTACCCAGGAGAGCATCCTATATCATCCATTATACCATGGCTCAGAAATTAAAAGTGACCTGCTCTGTCAGATATAGAATATCAGTCTAATATGGCAGTGGAAAAAGTGAAAGTGAAAGTGTAACTGTTAGTCACTCAGTCATGTCCAACTCTTTCTGAACCCATGGACTATATAGCCTGCCAGGCTTCTCTGTCTATAGAATTCTCCAGGCAAGAATACTGGAGTGGGTTGCCATTCCCTTCTCCAGGGAATCTTCCTGACCCAGGGACTGAAACTGGGACTCTGCACTGCAGGTAGGTTCTTTCCTGTGTGAGCCACGAGAGAAGCCCTGGCAATGGAGTGGGACTTTTTAAAAGTTCATTCCATAAAATCAACATTCTAATGTCAAAATCTAGTTCTATACCCAGTATGACTTAGTACTCTACCTCTCTCTACCTTCACCTATTTTTACACCCAAGACTTCTGGAACTTTTTTTTGAATGTGTCCTTTTCCTCTAGTAAACAGCTTTGAGAACAGGGGTCATACCTTGCTTTTTCTATTTTATTTTATTATTTTTTTTCCTTTTTCTTCATGCCTTGCAGCATGTGGAATCTTAGTTCCCCCACCAGGGATTGAATCCATGTCCCCCGCTTTGTGGATGGCCAGGGAAGGCCCACTCTTCCAATTTCTATTCCTTCTTCCGTATATCATAACCTGCCCTCAGCCATTGTGTTTTTCACTAGGCATATACATAGTCAAAATTTCTATTATTTATGATGTTATTTACCTGGATTAATGTCAAAATCTAGTTCTATACCCAGTATGACTTAGTACTCTACCTCTCTCTACCTTCACCTATTTTCACACCCAAGACTTCTGGAACTTTTTTTTAAATGTGTCCTTTTCCTCTAGTAAACAGCTTTGAGAACAGGGGTCATACCCTGCTTTTTCTATTTTATTTTATTATTTTTTTTTCCTTTTTCTTCGTGCCTTGCAGCATGTGGAATCTTAGTTCCCCCACCAGGGATTGAATCCATGTCCCCTGCTTTGTGGATGGCCAGGGAAGGCCCACTCTTCCAATTTCTATTCCTTCTTCCGTATATCATAACCTGCCCTCAGCCACTGTGTTTTTCACTAGGCATATACATAGTCAAAATTTCTATTATTTATGATGTTATTTACCTGGAGATATACGTGGGCAGAGTATAGGAATATTGTATTAATAACTGTCATTTCCTGTAGAAGAATATGATGATAAATTGAATGAAACCTAATTTAAAGATGAGAAAGAGAAAAGTGCTGAGGAACCCCAGACCTTTGTTTAGGCATATACATAGTCAAAATTTCTATTATTTATGATGTTATTTACCTGGAGATATATGTGGGCAGAGTATAGGAATATTGTATTAATAACTGTCATTTCCTGTAGAAGAATATGATGATAAATTGAATGAAACCTAATTTAAAGGTGAGAAAGAGAAAAGTGCTGAGGAACCCCAGACCTTTGTTTACAAGAAGTCAGAAATGAGTTGGAAGGAATTAGAATTTCCAGAGTGGAATTTGATAAACTAAACCCAACCAACAAACTTTTTCTCAACATTTTTTAGTAATTTTGTTGCTCATTTTCACTTTAATTTCCCAAAACAAGATGTCACATTATGAATATATTTTGTTTAGGCATATACATAGTCAAAATTTCTATTATTTATGATGTTATTTACCTGGAGATATACGTGGGCAGAGTATAGGAATATTGTATTAATAACTGTCATTTCCTGTAGAAGAATATGATGATAAATTGAATGAAACCTAATTTAAAGATGAGAAAGAGAAAAGTGCTGAGGAACCCCAGACCTTTGTTTACAAGAAGTCAGAAATGAGTTGGAAGCTAGGAATTAGAATTTCCAGAGTGGAATCTGATAAACTAAACCCAACCAACAAACTTTTTCTCAACATTTTTCAGTAATTTTGTTGCTCATTTTCACTTTAATTTCCCAAAACAAGATGTCACATTATGAATATATTTTGTTNTTTGTTTACAAGAAGTCAGAAATGAGTTGGAAGGAATTAGAATTTCCAGAGTGGAATTTGATAAACTAAACCCAACCAACAAACTTTTTCTCAACATTTTTTAGTAATTTTGTTGCTCATTTTCACTTTAATTTCCCAAAACAAGATGTCACATTATGAATATATTTTGTTTATACTTTCTGTTGGTGGTCATTATTCTTTAAGTTTACAACATCAACAGCTTGGCGTTCCTATAAACTAAGAAACCATGCTGAGGAAGTGGTTGGTAATTGGCAAAAGGAAAGCATAATATGGAGAGAATTAGTTGAAGGCTGTTGTAATAATCTGGCACAGTTAGAAGATTCATTTGTTTTGTGTTTCTTGTCCAATATATTATAACATTATTGGAGATGACTTCATAGGTCAGTGTCACTAAGAAACCTCATATTTTTATTTAGCATGAAGAGATCCAAACTTGCCAGAAAGTCAATATTTATCAGTCACTTTATTTAATATTTTTATTTTCTCCATAACCTAATCCTCATTTCTGGAGCTGACAACTTTAGTTGGTGGTTTTAGTTATTCTCATTTTGTCGGAAATGGTGTGTGCCATCAACCTAAGTTCTTGTTTCTAAGAGTGAGAGTAGGCTAAAGGTTCTTTTTTATTGAACAGCATGTCTTTGTGGTTGAAAAGCATGAGTATTAGTAGACTTCTTGGTATTCATGTTAGGGTTCAGTGGTGTTTGGGGTCTTATTTTGGAAGACTGGGACCAACGAGTTGACCATTTATATGTTGGAGGAAGCACAAGTTTTTATGAAAAATCCTTGTGCAGATACTCAGATTGCATAATAATAAAAACCAAAGTGGAGTACAGGGAGCTTGACATGCAGATGAAATTCTCTGTGCTCTTTGGTTTCCAAGTCACTAAAAAGGAAACTTGGTTTGGAATGAAATTAAAACTGTGCAGAATTTTTGTAAATCTGAACCCTTGAAGAAGTTGAAAAACTGACCATCTTCCCAATGACCTAAGCACTGCCTTTCTGTAATCACAGAGATATCAGAATATGCCTGAAACTCCATGCAACCCACATTTTCAGCCTGTATAAAACTGCATCTTGTGATTTCCAGGAACCTATGTGATTCCCATGATGAGAAATAATCCTATAATAAGCTGTTTTCTGAAAGTAAAAGTGATTTAGCCATATTACACAACTGTTTAACTAGATACACATATGGATACCCTCATATATATATATATATACATATATATGTATTTATTTATATATAGTGAATATATTTGTCCCTATTTTCTGTCCACATGCTTAAAATTCTTCCATTGTATACTGCATCCCACTATCCATTACTAATGCCATTATATATATGTGTGTATATATAATAGTTTAATACATCCATCATCTAATCTTTCTCTCATTTTGCTTTTCATCTTGAGAAATTTTCCTTGATGTGACTAGATCTTCTACCAGGAATGTTCTTTCATTCAGTCCCCTTATGAATGATTTCATTTCCACAATCAAGTTTTCACTTCTAGAAGCAGAAATTTGAATTCCAAGAAAACTTCTGGTGATCTAGATTTTCTTTTTTCATAGCAGCATATTTTGGTTTTATTGATACGCTGGTCCCTGGAACCTGTTGAGGATGATTATTTTAAATTTCTCTTTTAGAAGGCTTCTTTCTTTTTCTTAAGGTATTGGTTTCTTTTTTTATTTTTGATGTTTTTTTCCCAATACTTGATGACCTGTAGTGGTTTGTTTATATATATGAATGGAACACAGAAAGGGAGAAGAGAGAAAGATGAGAAAATGGTGTGTTGATTTCTCCATTGACTAGGTTTATTATTCATCCCAGAATCTACATTGTGGTATTTAATACCACAGTATGTGGGAGAGGGAAAACTGTGACTCATACTTAAGAGTGCAGTCTAAAATAAAGGTCATTCTGACCTCCTAAATCTGTATACTTTGATTCAGCAATTCTACATCTAGAAATCTACAGTAAGGAATAATTAAAGTTGTACATACAAAGGGCTAATACAAGAATGTGCATCCCAGTCACAACAACACAAGAATAAAAGAATATAATTCAATGTCAAAATTTATGTGCTGGATATATAAGCTATGATGATTCAGATAATGGGAAATAATATAGCCCTTAGATTATGTCTTAAAGCACTATCTAAGGAAAAAAGAAAAATTCTACAATAGTATGAATAAAAAGGAAATATCTAATTGTTTAAACAATATGGTCTTATTTACAAAATAAAATGAGAAATGTGTGTGTGAGCATGTGTGTACTTGAAGAAAATACAGAAAAATATTAACCAAGCTTATCACTGATGGTGAGAACATTGTGGTTGTTTTTGTATTTTATTGTAATAATTTTGTTGTTTTTAGTTGTAACACACAGTGTATAAAACTTTTATATTTAATCTATATAAAATGTATGTAATATGTGTAAGTTTTGAAACTTAATAAAATAAAAACAGTATATTCATATTCAGATATATGAACTAGAGTATTATCAATAGCTTTGGAACTGCCTATGTATACTTGTGTATTTCTCCAAAATTTATCTTTCTATCCCTAAAGGTAACCATTCTTCTGAATTTTGGGTTTATTGTTAACTTTTTACAATTCCCAAAATATCTCCTTAACAAGTGTATAGTTTAATTTTTCTTGCTTTTGAATCTAACAAAATTGACTATTATATGACTCAATTCATACATGAAACCCCAAGTGTATTTTATCACTTTTCTTCTATATGTGTTTCAAAGTTTCATTGTTTCTATTCCTATGTCCTAGTCCACTGTGTCACTATAAATTCCTATTTATTTATAATATCTTCTGTTTATTGTCAGTTAAGATTCAGGCATTTTTGGTTAAATGAGTAATGCTGTTAGATTTCTGTGACTGTCTCAAGATAAGGACATTTATGAAAAGATTTCTCTAAATGATAACTTGTAGAATAGCTGGGGATATTGACATTTTATGATAGGAAGTCTTTGATGGCTCCCATGTCACACTCGTGCAGAAATATGAGAGGTCAAGGAGTATGAGATAAGTGCAGTAAACTAGGAAAAGAGTACAGCTGGTTCAAATTCTTGGTGTCTCTTTATCTTCGGAGATAAGGATGTTTATTTCCTCTGGGTAGGGAAAGCACTTCCCACATGAGGGTTTTATGACCTCACAGGAGGGAAAAGCAAAGAAAAAGTCAGAGGGACCTTGCAGCTTTGGGCATTTTCTCATTTTCTTTTTGTTCAGTTGCTAAGTTGGGTCTGACTCTCTGTGACCCCATGGACTGCAGCACACCAGACCTCCCCTTCCCTCACTGTCTCCCAAAGCTTGCCCAAGTTCATGTCCATTGAATCATGATGCTATCCAACCGTCTCATCTTCTGTCACCGTCTTCTCTGTTTGCCTCAATTTTCCCAGCAGACAGCTCACTTGGTAAAGAATCCACCTGCAATGCAGGAGACCCTCTGGCTCAGTTCCTGGGTCAGGGAGATCCACTGGAGAAGGGATAGGCTACCCACTCCAGTATTCTTGGGCTTCCCTTGTAGCTCAGCTGGTAAAGAATCCGCCTGCAGTATGGGAGACCTGGGTTTGCTCCCTGGGTTAGGAAGATCCCCTAGAGAAGGGAAAGGCTACTCACTCCAGTATTCTGGCCTGGAGAATTCCATAGTCCATGGAGTCACAAAGAGTCAGACATGACTGAGCGACTCTCACTCACTTTCCCAGCATCAGGGTCTTTTCCCATGAGTCAGCTGTTTGCAACAGATGGCCAAAGTATTTATCAAGATCCCTCAGCTTCAAGGGATGGTGGAGGGGCCCAATGGAGTATCTTCTTTGTAGGGTAAGGGAATTAGAGAAAGTGAGGTTTGGAGAAAGAACCAGACCGGCACTTTACAAGAACAGATCACCTTTAATGAGGCAAGACGGGGCAGCAGTCAGATTAGTGAGCTGCTGCACTAACCCAAGAAAAGAGTAAGTATATATAGGCATATATGTGGAAATCTACTGTCTTAAGGTGGCCTGTTTTTCTCCAGGGTTGTTTGGATTAGTTATCTTTTAAACTTCAGGGGCAAGGAATTCTGGAAATCGACCAGAGGCTGGGACTGTCAGGGAGCTGGTTGTAATCAACCTTAATGTCCATTCTTTTCTTCAGGTGAGAGTTCTTTGTTTTGTATAGAATGGTGGGGAGGACCTGGAGGGGAGTTTTAATTCCAGGCTATTTTGAGCCATGTAACTTTCCTTCATTCTCCTCTCTGTTTTCTCCTTCCTGTCCTCTGCCTGCATTAGATGAACCTTGTAAAGTGCATGCTGGGTGCTGCCCAGAGGTACCTGATCATGGAGAACTTCATCTCCCCTGAGGAGAAGAACTGGCTTTTCCTAGACTGCCAAGAGGAGCAGTGGAAGTCCCAGCCCCTCCTTCCTAGTGGAGCCAATAGCAGCCAAATAAAGCGGCCAACATCTGCGGTGGCCTACAAGAGGCCCATTAGCCAGTATGCTCGGGTTGCCATGGCAATGGGGGTCCCGCCCCAGGTACAGGGCTGAGAACATCTTGTTTCTGGCATTGGACATGTCCCCGCCAGTGGTCTTTGAGATGTTATTCTCTTATGACCAAGAACAAGACCCCCATGCACTATACATGGAGAGGCTCATGCGGTTGGATAGGCTTCTGGAAAGACCTTCCACATCTAAAGTCCAGAAATCCAGATCTTGGTGCCAGAGTCCTCAGTGGCCTCCACCTCCCACCGCACATGCCTCACTGGCCACCTCCACTGCTTTGCTCTCCACGACAGTGTTCGACCATGAGTGACAACTTTCTATCGGGCTGCCTGTGCCCCCAGACCCCAGGGACCCGGCTGCCAACCCAGACTCATCTCACTGAAGCTCGGTGTGCTTGCATGTGTGTGCGTATGTGGCAGGGGGACCCCCGGCAGGCATGCCTCTACTGGCTGTTAGCCTCCTTTATTTAATTAATGTTATTTATTCGTGGAGCTCAGTTCCTGTGGGAAAGGAGCCCTCGCCTGAGCCTGCCATGTGTACTGCCAGCTTCCTCCTCTTCTGACTTTTTCTGAGCCTCAAACACTTCCACTTCTCGGGCTCCTTATCAAGGACTCCAGTGACCTCATCTGCACAGCCCATGCTCTTCAGCTTTGGCAAGAACTGATGGCTTCCCAAACTGCTTCCTGCCCACCCTCCCAACTCGTGGAAGGGAACTGTGAACCGACCAGTTGCTGCCTCTTTGGGACCTACAGGACATGGAATGGTAATGGAGACAGTGTGGACAGTTATCAAGGGACGTCCATTTGGTTCTGTCCCCTCTGATAAGTCACTTTGGCCGACAAGCAATCAGGCCAACTCTCCATCTTTGAGATGCTGTGCCTTCCCGCTTTCATCATTCCTTGCAGCTGCCCAGATCCCCGCTGCTAGTGGGAGGATCAGTGTTCTTCTCTCCCAGCTAAACAAAAGTACCAGAATCTGTTGCTTCTTCCCGTCATAGAGCACAGGAGATGGAGAGCCAGGGACAACCTGCCAGCTCTGCCCCGTCCCCCTGTTTCTGAATCACATTTGTTGGGCCCTGTTTTATTGACAAGACTGACCCATCAGTATTGTGCAAATTGATCCCCAGGGAAATCCTCTCACTCCCCTTTGTGACACCCCAAGATGTCTCCAGTTATCTCCAATAAATTTCTATCAAAGAGCAAGATTCATTTTCATTGACTTACCTGTTAAGTGTATATTTTGAAAGGGTGAAGAAACAGTCATGAATGGAAACACATAGTTTGGGATTGCAAAATGACCTAATATGGAGTCTCCAGTTACTAGAATATGAGGAGTTTAGTCACTGGGGAAAGACATGAAACTGACAGGTCTGTCTGAAATTTGCTGTGTAGGAGGTGGCAGTGGGGGGGTGACTACCTGGTTATTCTCTTTCCATCAAGAAATGAACCCTTCTTGCACACAGTTCAGAGTCTGCTCTGATGACCAAGCTGTAGTTTGGTTTACGTCAGTGATGCTGTCATTGTTGCTGTAACTATGACACCAGGTGCTTGGGCCATTCATTTGCCACTGGCTCCTGTCCTTCAAGGAAACATTTTTCATCAGAGCCCAGAAGATGGTTTGAGACTCAGGATTCAGATCAGAGATTCGGCTGTGGCTAGGACAGGAGTGTTCTGTAGAAATTTCCCAGGTGGCCTGGGCACAGAGGGACCTCCAGGCCTGTGCTGAGCAGCCTCTCCCACTGACCTCTTTCTTGTTTGTGGATGAAGCCTCACGTGTTACCCTCATTCATCACTTGGACACATCGACTCTGCATTGTCTGCTCACCTGACCCTCACAGTCTTCTAGCACACTGTACCCAACTTCCCCCTCCCCCAGTCTGAGGGCTGGGCCCAAGTGTGGCCAGAGGAGGAGCTCCTGCCTACATTTTTGTGTATGTGTGTATGTGTGTGAGTGTTTCCGTATGTGTGTTTACCTCCACAGGGAACACTTTACACTCGGTGTAAGATATGCTGGGAACAAGGCCACCAGGGTAGTTGGATATCAGTCTCTCTGTCTCTTCCGTTCCTTTTGATGTATCCAACACTTAGTTGACAAAATAAAGGCCTTGATTAGGACCAAATTTCCATGTCTGTTGCTATGGTTGTTATTTAGGACAGCGGTTAACAATGCAGTGGCCCATTCTTTTCACTCTATACAGAAGATGATATGGGACATATGTAAATAAATATATATATATATATAAAACATTACCCTCCGTCTTCTTGGCTTAGGATGAGATCTCTCTGTCTAGCTGAAATGCACCTGCAGCTCAGTGCTGCCAGCAGCCTTCAGGCCCAAGCCTTGTTCAAATCAACACAGTTGATAATAAAGGAATAAGTATCATTACAAAAAAAACAAAAGATCCCTCAACTTAAAATAGTCAATATGCCAAGGTGCCACATTTCAGGTAGCCTTCCTGAACTCCATCATATTATTTTTAATCTTATTGTAAAACTAATATTATTATAAGGTTATTCTTTTATTGTTTTATTTTTTCTAGGAATTATTTTTTTCCAGAAATTGAAAATTTTTCCAGTATCTCAGTTTAAAGGTTCATAGTATTCTAATATTTTTAGTCTCTGCTCTATCTTTGGTTGTGTTCTGTCTTCCATTATTACAACTATTTCTTTGCCTCTAATTACTTTTTGTTTTTCTTAAATAATTCACCATTGTGTATTTCATACATAATTTTTTAAAACTTTCTTTTCTTTTATGCATCTTTGGTCTTCCTTTTATGCTGAGGAATATAATTTGGAAGTTAGTTTACTGAAATTCTGCTGATGGTGAAAACTTTCAGTTCCTGTTTATGGAAATATGTCTTATTTTGCCCTTGTTACTGAGAAATTGGCTGGTTGCACAACTGGGAATTTTTTCATTTCACTGTGATCTGGCTTCTGTTATTGCTGTTTGGACATTTACTATTTCTTCAATTTATTTGTTGTTGTTTTGGAGGAGATTTATTTGCTCAAGTTGCTGCTTTTATGAGTTTTTGTTAATCTCTGAAGTTCTAAAATTTTAGTGGAAGGTGCATAATTATAGATTCATTTTTTAAATCTATCCCATTTGGTATACATTGTGCTTCCTCTGTAAATTGTCTTGCACCATTTCTGGAAAATTCTTTATCATGACCTTTTCAAAAGTTGACTCTGCTCCATAATCTCTATTCTCATCTCACTCTGATAAGACAAGGTTTAATTCTCTTAGTCTATCTTTCCTATCTCCAAACACTATTTAGTAATTTTCATTTTCTTTTGTATTTGTGCTGCATTTTAATTACTTTTTTATGACGAAACTTTCTTTACTGACTTTTCATCTGTGATAACTAATCATCTCATAAATTTTTAATTTAAAGGTTATATTTTCATGTTTAACAGTTGTATTTTGTTAAAAATCCACCTGCTAGCTCAAGAAACATATCACCTTGCATTCTTAAAAAGTAATTATTTATTTATTTGGCTGTGCTGAATCTTCGTTGCTGCTCGGGTTTGTCTCTAGTTTCGGTGAGCAGAGGCTATGGTCTAGTTGCGATACGTGGGTTCTCGTCGTGGTGGCTTCTCCGTAGTGGAGCAGAGGTGCTAGAGAATTTGCGCTTCGTTAGTTGTCGTGTGGGTTAAGCAGTTTCGGCTCTCCGGCTCTAGAGCACATACTCGGTAGCTGGGGCCCACCGGCTTAGTTGCCCCGGGGCATGTGGGATCTTCCTGGATCAGGGACTGAACCCATGTCTCCTGCATTGGCAGGCAGATTCTTTACCACTGAGCCACCAGGAAAGTCCTACTCTTCATGTTTAAAGTATTTTATACACATCTTAGATCTAATCACGCCAATACCTGCAGCTTGTGAGATCTGTATCTATTGTTTGTTGATTCTCTTGACTCTTACCAGTGACAGTGGTTCACTTTTGCTGTGATCTTTGATCAGAGATAATATTTCACTGACAAAAATAAGTAAAAATCCTGAGGACCTGAATGTCATCTGGAGTGGGTTAATGCAACAATGAGGTCTTGTTTTTACTCTATGGATTGAATAGAAATTGCAAATGATAATATCCATTGTCAACACAGATTTTTCTAAAGAGAAAACTTGAATTGCTATTGCCTATTAGAGTTGAATAGGTTAAATCACAGGGTTTGTTATAAACAAGGTTATATAGCAATAGAAAGCTTAACAAATGTTCTCATTGTGTTTTTAACGCTACCAAGTAAGTTTAAATCACAACCAAGGCAGTTACAGAATAAATCAGTGATATCTCAGAGTGAGTTAATTATTATGAGACAAGTGGGTGACCACAGTCTCATTCAAGAAATATAATTAAAAACAAGTGAATATAGTGTTTTATAAGAAACAGTACATTAACAAATGTACTTTTTATTTTAAAAAACCATATATTTGGAATTATAAGTGAAAAGTTATTAGAATCTTTTAGTAATCTTTAGAAATCTTTTGTTTTTCTTTTAAAATAAATTTAGACAAAAACTCAGTTTTCATGATGACAAGATATAGGCTAAATGTAGATTTATATTACTTTATTAAAACTAGCATGTAAATATTTCCTAGCTTTTTCTTATCCTTCTGATTAAATATAATGGCTATATGAGAGCGTTGTCCTTTCAAAGCAGCTATATCAATTGTCTAACCATTATGTTTAAGGTTTCTTATTGAACTTTGCTTGTATCCCTCCAAATTTACATGTTGAAATCTAATCCCCAATGTGATGATATTTAAAAGTAAGGATTTTGGGACATGCTTAGGTCATGAGGGTGGAATGCTCATGAATGGGATTAGTGATCTTATAATACAGACAGTAGTAGGAGAGCTCCCTCCTCTTTCCTGTCATATGGGGGCATAGTGAAAAGACAGCTATGATCCAGGAAGTGTCTGTGAACCAGGAAGTGGGTCCTCACTAGGCACTGAATCTGTCAGTGCCTGATCTTGGACACCCCAGCCTCCACAAGTGTAAGGAATAAATCACCCAGCCTCCAGAACTGTAAGAACTAGATTTCCATCATTTATAAGTCACCCAGTCTATTTTTGTATAGCAGCCCATTTTATTAGGAATAAATTAAATTCTATGGTCTCTGCATTAAGTTGCTGTTCTAGGAAAGATTAAATTTAAGAATATGAAGCTTATCATTTATTTTTTCCACATTAAGGAGTAAGTTATTCTTCGACACAGCTGTTTGAAATGTTAATTTTAACTGCCTTTTGGTAGAGAAAATCTGCAAAATATATTAAAATTAAATGTATTCATTTCTACCTAATCACTTTACCTGGGAAATTATAAATAAGCAATGCATAAGGGTAATTACAGCAGCTGGTACTGGTTTTTAATAAAAGTATTGCCACCAATGGAGGAATAGTTGAATACACCTAAGTACATTCAAGCCATTGAATGTATTGGGAAACAATTCTAATAAGTCTTTCACAGTTTGGCACATCTTGGGAACAGAGGCACTGACAGTTTTTCCTTCTAGACTATTTTTTAAGGATGTTTTGCATAGTGAAAAACCTTGATAGAGACAGGATCTTCCCCAGGGACAAAGAATTGGCATGCTTACCGTCTGCTATAATAAGGATATTATTTCTCTTGATCAAAGGGTAGACATGCTTATTACTCATTGTAAGATACTGACCTTCTGTATGCTAATAGTTTGTCTCTTGAAATGCAAACCACTGCATATGTAGACTACATCTAGGTGTCTTCTCTGTAAGATTTTGGAGCAGAAGGAACTCTCAAAAGTAAGCGGATGCTCATGCTTTTTACCATGCTCTATAATAAATTCTTTTGTCTCTGACTTAGGAGTCCTGTGTCATTTTTTAGCATCCATAAGACTGTGGCTGATTAACTTGTTAGCTTACAAGTAAGATACATATTGGACTTCCCCGATGGCTCACCAGGTAAAGAATCCATCTGCAATGTAGGAGACACAGGAAGACGAGGGTTTGATCCCTGGGCGAGGAAGACTCCCTGGGGACAAGGAAATGGCAACCCACTCCAGTATTCTTGCTTGAAAAATCTGATGGACAGAAGAGCCTGGTGGGCTACAGTCCAAAGGGTCGCAAAGAGTCAGACACAACTAAGCGACTAAGTACACACACACAAGACAGATCAGACCCATCACAATTAGCAGCAGTTTTGGTGACAAGGATGGGATGTTGATTGAAATGTGCCTTTCTGAAGGAAAAGGACCATGGGTCCTGCAGGCCAGGTCTGGGAATATGACAAGACTCTGAGATCTGACAGCAAATGTTAGGCAAGGGGGCTGGGTATTACATAATGATTCTCTGCAGTTCCACCTGTTAATAAATGTTTGGAGCAATGAGAGCTAGGATCGAAGCAAACTGCTCAAATGGTGCCCTGGTTATTGCTCACTCTCCTCTGTGAGGGTGGATGAGCAAATGTTACCATGACAACAGGGCATAGAGCTGAAGCTCTACAGCTTTAGCCAAAAAGTAATGAGGCTGCAACTGATGAACCAAAGAGTCCTCAAAGCCAAAAAAAAAAAAAAAAAACCCACACAAGAGAAAAAGATAAACTACACATCACATCAAAGTGCAGTCCTTGGGTTTTTAGAAAACTTGAGTCCTGACGTAGCTTAAAACCGTCCACCCCTCGGCCTTGCTTGTCATCTCGACTTTTCTTGGTTCAAATGAACTCTATGCCCTCGTACTTCACACTCCCGATCCTGGTCTCAGGCAGGAGGAAGCGTCCGTCCAGCGTGAAGGCCATGACGTAGGTGGCGATCNTGCTATTCAACACAGAACTTTGGGCAGACCAAAATAGAAGTTCTTTTTGTGAGTCTTGAGCTAGCCCCTATTCAAAATCTGCTCAAACTGAATACAGTATCTTGTTTATTAGCAAGAAGCTTCTCTCTCCACTAAAGCCCTCTACTTATTCTCTTCCACTCTACCCTGATCTCAGCTGCTTTATAGCAATCTCTCTGTCCCTCAAAGAGACCACAGATCATTCCCACCAGTCTTATTATCCTGGAGAACTCTGTTGGATACAACTGTCCAAGGTGTCATCTTACCTACACCTGTCTGGGGACTAGGCATCCAGATTCAGTGAATGGATTTGGGGCAAGATTTACAGTGGGAAAAGGAAGCTAATGTGACCTTGGAGGCTGAGGGATTTGGGCCAATTTAATCTACTATTGTTATTTCTACATTTGAATGTACTTCTTCATCTTAGGAGTGCCAAGGATACTCTCCCAGTTCTAGAAGAGCTATAGGTAGAGAAGTGCTAATAGAATTCACAACACTAATGACACCTTTGAGCTCAAGTGTCGCCGACAACTTTCAGTCAATTGGGGTCCTTGGCAGAGGGAGGCAGCCTCTATCCTGAGGGGCCCTTTGGGGTTTCAGACTCATTGTCTCTCTGGTATTGCTACTGGGTTAGGCTTTTTAAAAATTTTATTGGGGTATAGACAGAGAATGAGATGGCTGGATGGCATCACTGACTCAATGGACTTGAGTCTGAGTGAACTCAGGGAGTTGGTGATGGACAGGGAGGCCTGGCATGCTGCGATTCATGGGGTCGCAAAGAGTTGGACACAACTGAGTGATTGAACTGAACTGAACTGAACTGAATAGTTGATTTATAATGTGCTAGTTTCAGGTGTACAGCAAAGTTAATCTGTTCTACTCAGCCATAAAAAACAACAACATAATGCCATTTGCAGCAGCATGGGTAGAGACAGTCACACTGAGTGAAGTAAATCAAACAGAGGAAGACAAATATCACATGATATTGCTTATATGTAGAATCTTTTTTAAAAAAAAGGCTACAAATGAGCTTATTTACAAGACATAAATAGAATTACAGATGTAGAAAAAAACTTATGGTTACATGGTAGGGGAAGGGGGAGGGATACATTGGGAGATTGGGATTAGCATATACACACTACTGTATATAAAATGGGGCTTCCCTGGTGGCTCAGATGGTAAAGAATCTAATTGCAATGCAGGAGACCTAGGTTCGATTCTTGGGTTGGGAAGATCCCCCTGGAGGAGGGCACAGCAATCTACTCCAGTATTCTTGCTGGAGAATCCCCATGGATAGAGGAACCTGGCAGGCTACAGTCCATAGAGTCTAAAAGACTCAGACTGAGTGACTAATACACACACATATAAAATAGATAACTCACAGGGACCTACTATGTAGCACAGGGAATTCTACTCAGTACTCCGTAATGGCCTATATGGGTAAGGTTTTTTGAAACCAGTTAATAGTTTGCTACTAGGCTCTTGGCTCTTGGGGCTTCCCTGGTGGCTCAGACAGTAAAGAATCTGCCTGCAGTGTGGGAAACCTGTATTCCATCCCTGGGTTGGGAAGATCCCCTGGAGAAAGGAATGGCTACCTATTCCAGTATTCTGGCCTGGAGAATTCCATGAACAGAGGAGCCTGGCAAGCTACAGTCCGTGGGGTCAGAAAGAGTCAGACATGAATGAGCAACTTTCACTTTTACTTTTCACTTTCAGGCTCTTGGCAAGGGTGGTGCTAGTGGTAAAGAACCTACTTGCCAATGCAGGAGATATAAGAGACGCAGGTTTGATCCCTGAGTCGGAAGATCTGGAGGAGGGCACAGCAAACCTCTCCAGTATTCTTGCCTGAAGAATTCTATGGACAGAGAAGCCTGGCAGGCTACAGTTCCTATATATGGTTGCACAGAGTCTGACACGACCAAAGCGACTTAGCATAGCATAGCACAGGCTCTTGGCAAAGCTAAACACCTGTTCCGTAGAAACCTTGTGACTCTGTGGCCTGATGTTTCCATTTTTGAAGGTGGGTCTACAGGGACTCAGTGACCTACATAGTGGGAAAGGCCTAAGGAACCTGACTTGAAGGTGGAAAATGATATATTTAAGAGCACAGTCAGCTTGGTCCTAGGAACATCTCAGCTTGACATGAAAATTGGAAGTTGCCCATCTGTGGCAGCTCTCAGTGTAGTTCCTGAAGTGCCATTGGGCCTTAATTTATAGAGGTGCTTTTAAATACCTGGTCTGGTTCACTATGGTAAAAGTCTTTGTATATTATGCTTTGATCTAAGTAATTCATATTCTAGCGGTTTAGAGTATGAGCAGATTGATATGTGGGTCTCCAATCCTGTTTGCAAGGATGTTTATTGCAACACCATTTTTGCTAGCAAATTACAAAAATTACAAAAATCTCTCATTTAGGGACTAGATGTTAGAGAGATGAGTTGTTCCAGACAAACCATATCAAAGTAACCCAAAACATGACAAAAATAATGCTAACTTTTTTTTGTTTTTATGGACAGTATTTTCTTAGTGTTAGGTAAAGCAAAATTAAAAGCATGTTTCATTACCCTTTTAAAACACAGCAAAGGGCTTGCTTAGCAAAGCCAACTTTAAAACCATGTTCTTAGTTTTCTCCTTCAAAACCCCAACTTTCTGGTCCCACAAGAATATCACCCTTGTGTTCTCACATACAAATTCTGGTTTCAAGATTTACTATTATGTGGAAAAGCTATAAGTGAAAAGCTAGGAGATAAAAACTTTAATATGTATCATTTTCATGTAAAAGTNCATTTGCAGCAGCATGGGTAGAGATAGTCACACTGAGTGAAGTAAATCAAACAGAGGAAGACAAATATCACATGATATTGCTTATATGTAGAATCTTTTTTAAAAAAAGGCTACAAATGAGCTTATTTACAAGACATAAATAGAATTACAGATGTAGAAAAAAACTTATGGTTACATGGTAGGGGAAGGGGGAGGGATACATTGGGAGATTGGGATTAGCATATACACACTACTGTATATAAAATGGGGCTTCCCTGGTGGCTCAGATGGTAAAGAATCTAATTGCAATGCAGGAGACCTAGGTTCGATTCTTGGGTTGGGAAGATCCCCCTGGAGGAGGGCACAGCAATCTACTCCAGTATTCTTGCTGGAGAATCCCCATGGATAGAGGAACCTGGCAGGCTACAGTCCATAGAGTCTAAAAGACTCAGACTGAGTGACTAATACACACACATATAAAATAGATAACTCACAGGGACCTACTATGTAGCACAGGGAATTCTACTCAGTACTCTGTAATGGCCTATATGGGTAAGGGTTTTTGAAACCAGTTAATAGTTTGCTACTAGGCTCTTGGCTCTTGGGGCTTCCCTGGTGGCTCAGACAGTAAAGAATCTGCCTGCAGTGTGGGAAACCTGTATTCCATCCCTGGGTTGGGAAGATCCCCTGGAGAAAGGAATGGCTACCTATTCCAGTATTCTGGCCTGGAGAATTCCATGAACAGAGGAGCCTGGCAAGCTACAGTCCGTGGGGTCAGAAAGAGTCAGACATGAATGAGCAACTTTCACTTTTACTTTTCACTTTCAGGCTCTTGGCAAGGGTGGTGCTAGTGGTAAAGAACCTACTTGCCAATGCAGGAGATATAAGAGACGCAGGTTTGATCCCTGAGTCGGAAGATCTGGAGGAGGGCACAGCAAACCTCTCCAGTATTCTTGCCTGAAGAATTCTATGGACAGAGAAGCCTGGCAGGCTACAGTTCCTATATATGGTTGCACAGAGTCTGACACGACCAAAGCGACTTAGCATAGCATAGCACAGGCTCTTGGCAAAGCTAAACACCTGTTCCGTAGAAACCTTGTGACTCTGTGGCCTGATGTTTCCATTTTTGAAGGTGGGTCTACAGGGACTCAGTGACCTACATAGTGGGAAAGGCCTAAGGAACCTGACTTGAAGGTGGAAAATGATATATTTAAGAGCACAGTCAGCTTGGTCCTAGGAACATCTCAGCTTGACATGAAAATTGGAAGTTGCCCATCTGTGGCAGCTCTCAGTGTAGTTCCTGAAGTGCCATTGGGCCTTAATTTATAGAGGTGCTTTTAAATACCTGGTCTGGTTCACTATGGTAAAAGTCTTTGTATATTATGCTTTGATCTAAGTAATTCATATTCTAGCGGTTTAGAGTATGAGCAGATTGATATGTGGGTCTCCAATCCTGTTTGCAAGGATGTTTATTGCAACACCATTTTTGCTAGCAAATTACAAAAATTACAAAAATCTCTCATTTAGGGACTAGATGTTAGAGAGATGAGTTGTTCCAGACAAACCATATCAAAGTAACCCAAAACATGACAAAAATAATGCTAACTTTTTTTGTTTTTATGGACAGTATTTTCTCAGTGTTAGGTAAAGCAAAATTAAAAGCATGTTTCATTACCCTTTTAAAACATAGCAAAGGGCTTGCTTAGCAAAGCCAACTTTAAAACCATGTTCTTAGTTTTCTCCTTCAAAACCCCAACTTTCTGGTCCCACAAGAATATCACCCTTGTGTTCTCACATACAAATTCTGGTTTCAAGATTTACTATTATGTGGAAAAGCTATAAGTGAAAAGCTAGGAGATAAAAACTTTAATATGTATCATTTTCATGTAAAAGTCTCCTATATAAATAAATCTGCATGGGCTACCCCTGAATGGAAGCAAAAGACATTGGTAATAGAATTGCCTTTGAGAAAGAGAGAGCTCTGAAAGTATTTGGTGAAAATAAGATTTACTTTCATTGCCATAAGTAAAGAATCCCACTTAGGTTAAGAGGTATTATCTCTGGGTAGTAAAAAAATCCAAATGGCTATTTATTTACTTACAGCCTATTACTCATCTTTTATTAATTCTACCAAGAACTTGAATTTATTCTAAACACAAACAAAATTGTGAAATATTTTGAAAGTATTTTCTAGCAAGAATACAAAGAAAAGCAAGGATATATACATATTTTGGTAACTGAGAGAGCAACAAAATTATGGATATATCCTTGCTTTTCTTTGTATTCTTGCTAGAAAATGCCTTCAAAATAATTGTATCAGGATTAGAGTACAATCCTGGATATAAATCTGGATGCTGACAATGGAACAGGGAAGAGGTAAAAGTGACACACAACTAGAAAGGCAAATAAATGGCAGAGAAAATAAATCTAGTTACAAATTTACCTAGGAGAAAATTTCTCACAATATATACTCAAATGGAAATTCAAAGACGATCAAACAATATCTTGCTTTTATTGTTTATTTTGATGTCTTCTTAGATACTAGGATATGACCAAGCAAATAAACAAATAGCATTGTAACAAGAAATTCTCAGTTCCATTCATTAGATTTCAATAGCTGGGTTTCTCCCAGAAGCCTCTCTGGACTAGTCTCAGTCATTACCATACTATACAGACAGACAGATCTCTCTCGGCCTTTTGGCAGGAATTCTTTTATTTCCCCCTGGCACTTTGAAGGATTTGGGATGGAGAACACTGTGCCATCCCCTTTGCACGTTTTCCAGACAGTGGAGAATGTGTTTGGGAGCAGCAGATTGAAGTTCATCTTCTGGGGGCCTGTGAAAATATCGTTTCTTTGTAGATTGGTGAACTAATACAAAAAAGTCCTTCAATTATTGGATTGGTATTATATACCACCAGCCCTCTTCTCATGTTAACAATAACCTGCACAGACCAGTTTATAAAACTCCAAGAATGTGAGGTAGGTCCTTCATCTTTTAAGAAAATAGTACCTCTTAAAACAACTAATTTATTTCACCCTTCAGTTGTTGCTAATGGCAACAGAAAGAATGCACTGGAGTGTCATAATAATCCTCCATTAAATCCTTAGTGTTTAAATTTTAATGCTATAATTCAAGAGCTGACAAAAGCCCATTGAGTGCGTCTATGGGGAGGAAAACAGGCAGGCCCATTTTCTCAGGGGTGATACTATAGCAACATGAAATGAATTTGGGGTCAGGGAACAAGCAGTCTCCAAGCTTTGTTTGCATTTCCTGGCTAAAAGTAGAATCTAACATTATAAATTTTACCCAACTAAGTAGTTATTTTGAGCAGCAGGAAGATAGCTCTCTTTGTACTCTGTTTATATTGAAAACAGAGAGAAGGTAACAAAACCAGCATTGGAAGAAAGATATGCCGACAAATATATTATGAAGTGATTCTCAAAAGGACCACTTTAGAAACCCCTGATCTCTCCTATGCTTGACACCCAAACCCTCTCCCCTGGACAAATGATACTTTAGAGCATGGAGAAGTATTACAATTCCCAAAACGCCCTTTAAAAAGAAAGAAATGAAGTCTAGCCCACAGTCCTTGAAAGTGACCCTGTTATAGGCATAGAAAACATGACATAGTCCGGTGTTGATGATTACCTCTAGCTCTTTATAATGGTCCTTCTGTTCGAGGGGGAGGGTTTTTTCCTACCAGAGTAAGCAAATGCACCCGAATCACAATTGCCTGTGCACAAAAGGCAAAAACAAACAAACAAAATCCCCCCAAATACCCTACTTAATTCTCAAAAGTTTGTGTTACCAACCTTCTTCCCCTAGATATCTGTGTTTTCAGTTTCAGTTTTTGTGTCCTGACTCAGTAACATAAAATACTAACATAAACTCAGTAACATCAAATATGAGGTGGATAGCCAATAAGGTGTATCCAGTTACAGACTCTATTTATATGACTTGCAATATACAAATTGAAGAATGTTAGGTTTTTAAAGGTCTAGTCATAGATGGATATGCAGACAGCTCAATAAAACTCAAAGCTGTTCCTTCTTTCCCATCCCCTCTTCTAGGCCCTCGATATCTCACCGCAACAACTAAAAATCCTTGCCCCAGAAATTCCCTGGCAGTCCAATGGTTAGGACTTCAAGCTTTCACTGCTGAGGACCTGAGTTTGATCCTTGGTCTGGGAACTAAGATTCCACAAGCAGTGCAATGCATGACCCCCCAAAAGTAAGTAAATAAAAATAAAAACCCTTGCCCCTCCCAACCTTTCAAGATCTCTAGAATGCAAATCTATATTTACATTTCATTCTAAATACAGTGGCAATATTTTTAGTCATTTTCCTAAACTAAAGACAAAGTTTCTCCCCTGTTAAAAAATCTTCAATGCCTATGAGTGAATCAAATTTATACTCTTAAAATTTAATTGCTATTATAAGTAAGCCATATAATTTGCTCTTCCTTATTGTATCTTTACTTTTCTCATAGTATAGTTACAGGAAGTATACTCCTAGAAAATTATTTATTTTCTTTCTTTTTTTCTTAAGCTCATGTGGCATATCTAGAATTGTCTTTAGGAATTTAATTAATTTCTTCTAATAAATTGTGTATTATTGCCAAGTGCAGGGACTACATACCCAATTATTTTTCTTCCACCCACTTTACACTTGGAAAGAAATGTTTTTTAAAGAAAATATTATCTAAGCTGCATTGCTTACCTGGCTCTTCCTATTATGTATACCAAACATATGATAATATCAATAAAAAGAAGCTATGGAATAAAAGATATTAATAAGTATATATTACTGTGATCAATTGTAAGTGCCTTCTGCTTATTATCATTATTAAGGGGTCCAGGGTGATGGGCGCGTCTTCTCTATACATGTTTACATGATTGCTGAGTCAGGAAAGGAGAGCGAGGTGAACTATACCATGCCAACTTTGAAAACTTCTGTCCAAAAGTGACACATCACTGCATAAAGGCAAAGGAAGTCACAATGCCAACCTGACTTCCAGAGGACAATATAAATGTAATCCTACACATGTTACAGAGACGGAGACATTCTGAAATGGTTGGAAATGGCACTATAACTACTGCCCCATATTTTCCCAAGAGTTAGAAGAAAACAAAAGCAACAAATTTCAAAATTTACTTAAAAATGGCAAAACAATTAGTTAGAAAATTTCCTCAGGTTGATTGATGATACTGCTCAAAAACCTTAGCAAACACCTTCCTCATAATGAAATTTTAAATATTTTACCATTAAGATTAAAGATCAGTTCAGTTCAGTTGCTCATTCGTGTCCGACTCTTTGTGACCCCGTGGACTGCAGTATGCCAGGCTTCCCTCTCCATCACCAACTCCCAGAGCTTGCTCAAACCCATGTCCATTGACTTGGTGATGTCATCCAACCATCCCATCCTCTGTCGTCCCCTTCTTGTCCTCCCTTCAATCTTTCCCAACATCAGGGTCTTTTCCAGTGAGTCAGTTCTTTGCATCAGGTGGCCAAAGTGTTGGAGTTTCAGCTTCAGCATCAGTCCTTCCAATGAATATTCAGGACTGATTTCCTTTAGGATGGACTGGTTGGATCTCCTTGCAGTCCAAGGGACTCTCAAGACTCTTCTCCAACACCACAGTTCAAAAGCATCAGTTCTTCGGTGGTCAGCTTTCTTCATAGTCCAACTCTCACATCCATACATGACTATTGGAAAAATAATAGCTTTGCCTAGATGGACATTTGTTGGCAAAGTAATGTCTCTGCTTTTTAATATGCTGTCTAGGTTGGTCATAGCTTTTCTTCCAAGGAGCAAGTGTCTTTTAATTTCATGGCTGCAGTCACCATCTGCAGTGATTTTGGAGCCCAAGAAAATAAAGTCTCTCACTGTCTCCACTGTTTCCCCATCTATTTGCCATGGAGTGATGGGACCGGATGCCATGATCTTAATTTTTTGCATATTGAGTTTTAAGCCAACCTTTAAGCCAAGATTAAAGATAAGAATGTTTATTATCATTGCTATGATCAATACAAACTGCATGTCCTGGCCAAGACAGTAATACAAAAAAGAAAATGAGATATAAGGTTTTAAAGAGAAAAATAGCTATTTCTAAAGGTATGCTATGAATTATTGATACTGCTTATATTTTTTGAATTATCTATCAGAATTATTAATAATTATGAGCAAATTAGCTATAAAAATTACTTTAAAAATCAAAAGTAGAATATCACTGACCTGTGGAATAATAGCAAATGAACTAACACTTGTATAACTGATGTCTAAGAGAGAAGAAAAAGCATGGGGAAAAAAATTATTTAAGAAAATATTGTTTAAAATTTGTTAACTTTATTTAAAAAATATACCCATAATTATAAAAATTTAAGCAAACACCAAGCAGAAAGGAAAATAAGACTTAGGCCTATTATATTAAACCTGTCTCTTATACACATCTCTGCAAATTAGCTATAAAAATTACTTTAAAAATCAAAAGTAGAATATCACTGACCTGTGGAATAATAGCAAATGAACTAACACTTGTATAACTGATGTCTAAGAGAGAAGAAAAAGCATGGGGAAAAAAATTATTTAAGAAAATATTGTTTAAAATTTGTTAACTTTATTTAAAAAATATACCCATAATTATAAAAATTTAAGCAAACACCAAGCAGAAAGGAAAATAAGACTTAGGCCTATTATATTAAACTGCTGAAAGCCAAAGTTAAACAAGACTTAAAAAGAGCAAGAGGAAAAATACACATGAAATACAGGGAATAAAATAAGAAGGCTGTTTTCTTACCAGAAACAGTGAAAATCAGAAGGCAATGGAAAAATATCTTTTAAATTTATTAAGAATATATAAAATCTATCAATCTAGAAAAAGCATTGATCAGCAGATGTGTGCAAGACATATTTGAGGAAGTTCTTTTGACTAAGAGTAAGTGATACCAGATGAAAATTTGATAATGAAGAGTGAAACATTAAAAATTGTGATATATTTTATGAAAATAAACAAATTAGATGAAAAAGATGCACTTTTTTTTGAGAAAAACAACAAACCAAAGTGACAAAATTGAAAAAATAATTATATAATCTTATTAAGTAAATAAAGTTCATAATTAAAAAGATAGTCAAAAGGTACAAACTTCTAATTATAAAATAAATAAGTTTTGGGGATGTAAAGTACTGCACAGTGACAGTCAATAATCCTGTATTGTATTGAAAGTTGCTGAGAGTAGATCTTAACGGTTTTTACCACAGGGAAAAAATTATAACTGTGTCTGGCGATTGATGTTAACTAAACTACGACTGAGCGACTGAACTGAACTAAAACTTATTGTGGCCATCATTTCATATATATACATATACTGAATCATTATATTGTACACTTGAAACTGTTCAATAAAATAATGTTATATGTCTATAATAGCTAAATAAAAATAAAAATCCTTTTTTTCAAAGAAAATGCTGAGCTTGGATGGCTTCATTGGTGAATTTTATCAAGCATTTAAATAAGAAATTATACAAATAATTGTCTTCTGATCTGTTTTTCCAGGGAAAATTGGCATTTAACGGAACAGTCTGAGTTTATTTGCTGCATAGACATATTTAGATTTGGGTCTGGCCAATAAAGAATTTCAGTATAATTTCAGCTGGGCTAGAAAACTGTTGAAGTTATCCATTTATCATTCAGTGAGCATTTGACATTGGTGCTTAACTTCAGCTGGCTTCTCCCTTGCTACAGGCTGATGTACAAGAAAAGAAATGAAAAACATAGGAACAGGGCACTGCTGTTGGACAAAAAAATCCAAGTTATAACCTCTTGAAGATGGCTAATGTCAACATTGATATAAACAAAGTCCGGGTGTTGGAAAGAAAGAAAAGGAACTCTGGTAAATCTGAGCTGAGATCAAGGTGAGTTTTGCATTTCATAAATACATGCTTTAGGCCAAATATTTAATGGACTAAAACTAATCACAGGGTTCTTGTTGTAGGTAAAAAAAGAAGTAACAAAAGATAGTCCTTTACCTACATTTCTCTCTAGTTTTAAAAATTCCTATTCTAGCAGAAAATTTCCCAAAGTGAAGGAGAATAGGCATAACTGAGGAAGAGGAAGAAAAGTGTACATCTGTCAATAGCCATCTGAAAGACAAGCTTTCAAGGAAGAAGGAAGTTCTGGCGAGCTAAAGCAGCAGCCTTTCACTGAATCTTCACGTGCATGGGCTGCAGTGTGTGTAAATATTAATGGTGTGGGTCAGATTCCCCATAAATTGACTCTGAGATGGAGTCTAGTCTACAGAAAGTTCTTGAGGTGTTGCTGTCAGGATCAACATTTGTGTGAGATGTGAGGGAAGCAGAGTCAGGCCAAGGGAGAGGTTGGGCTGCAATATAGTAGCAACAAAAACCAAGGCAAGCCCAAGGGGAGCCCTGAGTCTGGAATGGCTCTCTAGGTATATTCTGATTTGGGGAAGGGAGACCAGCTCTTCATATCGCATATCAGCAAGTCTTGGGATGCATCTTGTCCCCTGCAGGAAGAAGGATGATGGGCAATATGGCTGTTTTCACTGGATGGCAAATCAGCAGGGAGAACTGATGGGTGACAGCTAACAGCCAGCAGCACACTCAGCAGTTGAGGGAATTAGCACTTTCCTTCCTGGAAAGGGAACCTGGGCAATGTTTACTACAGTCCACTTTTGCACAGCTTAGATCCTCTTGCTTCATCTAAACCCTGAAGGTCTTCCTGCAGGAGGGGTAGGTCTCTTTCCTAGGGTAAACTTATTAGAGGAACATCAATGAAGAAAGCTGCAGCCTTCCTGGATGCAGGTAGGCTTGGGGCTACAACTGTGATATGTCTTAGTTTCCTTCCTCCATGATTTATACTAGATTTTCTTCTCACACAGCTCATACCTATGTTGCCTTTGGTGCTGAGCTGGTGGGGTGATCTAAAGTTGTATCTGTGCTTATCTAAATCCCTGAGTCCTTCTCAGTCCTTGGCTACTATATTTGTCTATTTACCATCACAACTGAGCAAAGAAGTACTGAGATAGCCAAGTGCCAAACATATTCCTCCCTGGCCTCAGTGTTCCATAACAGCCTTTCTCCTGATGATCACATCAGTTGCTTCTTTCAATACTGTATTCCTCTCCTTGCCCCCTGGCCCCTTGTCATGAGAAGTATGAAGTATATAGGCATAAATCATAGCTTACCTTTCCAAGGTGGAAGTTCCCCACATATAGGAATTAAGACCAGTAAACACAGAGAGGACAGAACCCAGAAAAGGAAGAAGAAACTTCCTATGGATCATTCCTACTTTCATCCCTTGGTCCCTGGCACTGTGTATTCTATTTGACTAATGGGGCACAGCACTATATATTGGCTGTTAATCTGAGTATATATCACATCCTGGAAGATGACTACCTATCCTTGCATGGTATCATTTTTGTACTTGTGCCTTTTCTATGCCATTTGTAAGCTAATCTATTGCTCTTCAATGCCAGCTGTTTTGGATGCTGTGGTATATGACAAGACCAGCTGATTTCATGGCTGTGGGCTCATGGTTGCACCTCCTTTGCTATAAAGTGAATGTCTTAGTCAATGGTTTCTGAACAGTGACATCTTCACACTTTGCCTGAAGTAAACTCTTTGTTACAGGCAATTGTCCTGTATATTGATGTTTAGCAGCAACCCTGGCTGCTAGCCACTAGATGTCAGTAGCATCCTCCTAGTTGTGAGAACCAAATATGTCAGCCGACACAGTCAAATATCCCCTTGGGTGGGGGGAAATATTGCCCCTCATTAAGAACCATTGCCTCAGCCTGAAGCAATGTCATATGGGATTCCACGTGGGTGGACTGAACTTTCTGTAATCACACAGAAAATGGTGCTGCCTGAGATTCTTCAGACAGGAAAGGCAAATCCAAACCTAGAATACATAGAGATGCAAAAAGTGTTCAAAATAAATTGCAGTTTTTTCCAGGTTGGAAACAGTTCAATGTAGTTAACTTGCCACCAGGTGGCTGGTTAAGAAGGGATGGTGCTGTACTTGGGAGTCAGCGTTGGTCTCTCTTGCCAGCCTCAGCAAATGGGAGCTCACGTAGCCAGACCCATGTGCAGCCTCCATTCTCTGGACCCTGTGGTGACTCTGTTCACTGTGCCTAGTGTCCAAACACCGTGACCTCTGATGACAGAGAGATGCTTGACGTGGGCTTGCTGACATTTTGTCTACTGTGATTACTTGGCTGTTTAATGCCTATTACAGAGGAGGCGCCCTCCACATGCAAGGCCAAGATCCTCACACTTTGTGCCCTCTCCCATTGGTCCACCCATGTACCGTGACTGATCTCTCCATCTCTCTCCTCTCAAGCTGCTTGCCACTCATGAATTTGCACTGATTTTCATCTTGGGCCATCCTTTTTTCACCAAAAGGTGATCAGTTGTACCACCTGGAGATCTGGCTATCAGAAAGATTCATCCCACCACTGACTTTAAAGGCCGCCATATAGTGAAGTTCTGACCCATTTTTAGCTTACATGCAAGTACTAGGATGACAGTTCACAAATCAGCTTTGCTCTTTGCCTCTTTTGTCAGCTGTCCTAAGGCATCCTACACAATATAAATAAATGTTGGTTAAGAAACTGGTGAATGACATGAAAGTTTGGACCAGATTGTGCTGCTTATTTGAGTCTTATGGTGTTGCTGAGGTTCAGTCACTAAGTTGTGTCCGACCCTTTGTGACCCTGTGGACTGTAGCACACCAGGCTTCCTTGTCCTTCACTACCTCCTGGACTTTACTCAAACTCATGTCCATTGTGTCAGTGATGCCATCCAACCATCTCACCATCTGTTGCCCCCTTCTCCTCCTGCCCTCGATCTTTCCTAGCATCAGGGTCTTTTCCAATGAGTCAGCTCTTTGCATCAGGTGGCCAAAATATTGGAGCTTCAGCTTCAGCATCAGTACATCCAATGAATATTCAGGGTTGATTTCCTTTAAGATTGATTGGTTTGATCTCCTTGCAGTCCAAGGGACTCTCAAGAGTCTCTTCCAGCACCACAACTCGAAAGCTTCAATTCTTCAGTGCTAAGCCTTGTTCCCTGGTGGCTCAGTGGCAAAGAATCTGCCTACAGTGCAGGAACCACAGGAGATATGGATTCGGTCCTGAGGTAGGGAAGATCCCCTGGAGGAGGGCATGACAACCCACTCCAGTATTCTTGCCTGGAGAATCCCATAGACAGAGGAACCTAGCAGCCTACAGTCCCTAGGATTGCAAAGAGTCGGACATGACTGAAGTGATTTAGCACATACAAGCCTTCTTAACGGTCCTACTCGCACATCTGTATATGACTACCAGAAAAAGTATAGCTTTGACTATATGGATCTTTGTTGGCAAAGTGATGTCTCTGCTTTTTTAATACGTTGTCTAGGTTTGTTATAGCTTTTCTTCCAAGGAGCAAGTGTCTTAATTTCATGGCTGCAGTCATTGCCCACAGTGATTTTGGAGCCCAAGAAAATAAAATCTGTCACTGTTTTCACTTTTTCCCCATTTGCTATTAAGCAATGTGCTTGTGCCTAACCCTTGTACCATTTTCATCTTAAGAGTGGGTGGGTCTTATAAAGTATATAATTTGAGCTATTTGACTCCTTTCTTTAGTTCTGAAATCAAAGGTTGAATTAAATAAACTATTACATCTCTTCCAATTCTAGAATTTTATGAGAAGCACAATTTTGTGTTTAGAATGATGGTTGATGTTGGCAGCTAGTATACTTTTGATTTATGACCATAAATTCATCGTGTGGCCTCATCTATGAACTCCTCTATGCTCCTGTTTATCATCATTCCAGGTGGTACTAGTGGTAACAATCTGCCTGCCAGTGCAGAAGACAAAAGAGATGTGGGTTCTAACCCTGGGTTAGGTAAGATCCTCTGGAGGAGGAAATGGCATCCCATTCCAGTATTCGTGCCTGGGAAATTCCACAGGCAGAAGAACCTGGTGGATTATTGTTCATGAGGCTGCAGAGTCAGACACAACTGAGTGACTGGGCAGACACAACCAATTAAATCATAACAATGAGGAAACCAACATTCTCGAAGCCAGTAAAAATGCCCTGTGTCCACAACAACAACATTGTTTCAAGTACTGACCAATCAGCTTCTTGTACCAAGTTGCCCAATCACCTACACACCCATTTTACACTAAATGCTAAGATTATAGAATAAAGCATTTCCTTTGGAGAAAACTTAAAAATGAGAGCTGACGGAGTCAGAGATAGATTGAGATGGAGGCTATGAGGCATGAGGCTTGCTGCTAACTTATTTGCAATGGACAAACTATTTTAAAGTTGACTAACAGCATTAGGAGAAAAGTAATATTGTAGTTAAACATACTGTATTAGCAAGGTTTCTCCAGAGAAACAGAACCAGTAGGGTATATGTATGTAACATAAGCATATTGAGTTGCTTCAGTCATGTCTGACTCTTTGCTGCTTTTCTATCCATGGGATTCTCCAGGCAAGAATACCAAAGTGGGTTGCCATGCCCTCCTCTGTGGGATCTTCCAGACCCAGGGAATGAACTTGCATCTCTTACATCTCCTATGTTGGCAAATGGGCTCTTTACCACTAGCACCACCTGGGAAGCCTGTGTGTGTGTGTATGTGTGTGGGGTGTGTGTGTATGTGTGTGTGGGGATGTGTGTGGGGTGTGTGTGTGTGTAGTGTATGTGTGTATGGGGTGGGTGTGTGTGTATTGAAAATTCCAAGAAGTTTGCAAGGTGTTTGCTAAGGCTTATATGAATTGCCCAGTGAAATGAATGTCTTGATTACTGGAGACTGTGGAAAATATACCCCAAGTGGGAAACACATTTTCTAACAGTTTCTTTCCAACTGTGAGGGCATCAGCCTTCTGGCAATAGAAGGCGTCAACCTATCTGGAAAATATTTACAATAACAAGAAGATACTGACAACCCACACTGAGTGGTGGGTGAATGAAACCCAATGGCAGCTGTTGAAAGGGTCCAGAAAGAGGAGATCTGAGCCCCCTGCCAGGTTAGATGTTTTTGGCAGACTATTTTTGAAATTTTATAGAGTTCTCCCCACCAGTGTCTTCAGATGCCATGTGATTCCATTTATTGTGATATTAACTTTACTATGGTAGTCTAAAATGGAATCCTCAGTATTTCTGAGGAATACCTGTATTTATCTATTACCACACTCTTGATTGCTATAGCTTGTCGTAAATCTTGACGTTGTGTAGTGTCAGTTCTCTGATTTATTATTCTCCTTCAATACTGTGTTGGCTCTTTCACGTCTTTTACCTCTCTTTAGAATCACAAAATAATTTGCTGAAATGTGGATTGGAGTGGCAATGAATGTACAGATCAATTTGGGAAGAAATGGCATCTTGGCAATATTGTCTTCCTATCTGTGCACATGGACTATCTCTCCACTTATTTAGTTCTTTAAAATAAATTTCATTCACCAGAATTTTGTAGTTTTTCCCATATAGATCTTATACATTATTTTGTTAGGCTTATAGCGAAGTGCTTCACCTTTTTTTGGGTGTTATGTTATGTATGGTTTTTATTTCCTTTCTTGCTGTATTGCATTGAGTAGAACTTCCAGGCACTGTTTGAATAAAGGCAGTCAGAGCAGACATCCTGACCTGTTCCTGATCTGAGGTGGAAAGCATTTAGTCTTTTTATCATAAGGGTATCTTTGCCGTAGGGTTTTTTGCTTTTGTAGATGCTCTTTATAAAGGTGAGGAGACTCCCCTTTGTTTCTCATTTTCTGACAGCTTTTATCATGAATGAATATAGAATTTTTGTCAAATGCATGTTATGCCTCAACTGATATTATTCTGTGACTTTTTTTGTTTGTCATTCAGCCTATTAACATGGTAGATTATATTATTGATCTTCAAATAGTGAACTAGCCTTGTAGAATTATAGATCACAACAAAACATGATCTATAATTCTTTTTTATATATTGCTGCATTCTATTTGCTAATATTTTGTTAAGAATTTTTGCATCTATATTCATAAAGGTTATTAGTCTTCACTTTTAAAATTATCTTAGTATTGCTTTAGTATCAGGATACTATTAGCTTATAAAACTGAATGGAAAATGTTTTCTCCTATTCAATTTTCTAAAAAATATTGAGTATAATGAATTGTTCTTTCAATATCTGTATAATTAGTTCTAAAATTATGAATTCAATTTCCTTACTAGATTTCAGACTATTCTAATTCTATATTTAATATTGAGTGAATTGTGGTAACTTGTACTTTTTGAAAATCTGGTCCATTTAGTATAAGTTATTCAATTTATATATGTAGATTATTGATTTGTGATATTTGCTTCTTTCTAATATAAACATTTAGTGTTAATAAAATTTCCCCTCAGAACTGTATTCATTATGTCCCACAGATTCTATGTTGTGTTTTACTTTTCATTCGGTTCAATGTATTTTGTATTTTCCTTGAGACTTCCTCTTTGACTCATGTTTTCAAATATGTTTAGTTTCCAAGTGGTTGGAGGTTTTCCTGTTATCTTTTTGTTATTTGTATCTAGTTTGACTCCAGTGTGGCAAGAGATCACACTTTGTGTATCATTTTCATGATTTCAAATTTGCTGTAGTTTGTTTTATTGCCCAGGATGTGGTCTATCTCAGTATATGTCCTATGGTTCCTTGAGAAAAATGCATATTCTGCTGCTGGTGGTGGAGTATTCTATAAACATCGATTTGAACTTGTGGGTTAATGGTGTTTTTAAGTTCTTTTATATCCTTGCTGATTTCATATCTAGTTGTTTTATCAACTGCTGAGAGAAGGATATTGAAACCTTCAACTATCATGGTAGGCTTGTTTATTTCTCTTTATATTACTAGTTCTACCAGCTTTTGTTTCACATATTTTGTTGCTCTGTTGTTTGGTACACATGTATTTAGAATTGCTATACCTTCTTGCAGAATTGATCTTTTAACATAATGTAATGTCCCTGGTAATTTCATTTGCTTCAGTTAGCTGCTTCTGACACTACTCTGGCAGGTGAAGTGCACACATCACTTCATTATTGCTAGAAGTCTTTTTTGTTTTCTGCTCAGCCTCTGTTGACTCCTGAAAAGAGGAGGAGCTCCTCATTACTGCTAGACATGGATGAGAATTCAGCCTAATAGCACCATCCTATACCACCTGGCTGGTAGAGACATGAGTGTTTCCTATTGCTCCCTCATGGGATATTGGAGAGTGGAGTCTCATTACTGCTGGGCAATGGTGAAGGTCCCGATGCTCCGCGAGACTTCCTCTGACAACACCTCAGTGTTAGAGGGTACTCTTTACATCCTGGCAACAGTGGAAGTCTAGACTTCCCTGTCAGCCTTTACCAAGGGTGGGAAGTGGGACCAAAGTCACTTTTTTTTCCCCTGTGATATTTAGCTAAAGTAGCCCAGTGGTAAAGAATTGGCCTGCCAAGCAGGAGATACAGCTTCAGTCCCTGGGTTGAGAAGATCCCCTGGAGAAGGAAATGGCGACTCACTCCAGTATTCTTACCTAGAAAATTCCAGGGAGAGAGGAGCATGGTGTTGCTCCAGTCCACAGGGTTGCAAAAGAGTTGGACATAACTGAGCAACTAAGCAGCAGCAACAAGTGGCTAAAGTTGAGCCTCTTCTGTATAAAAACTTTGTCTTGCTAGACTGCCCATTCCTGGTCCTTTAGCTAAAGACAGTAAGAGAGTAGGCCTCTGTTGGACTTCTTTAGTTTGAATCCATTTGTTTCTTAGTTGGCCATTTCTTTGGCTTCAAGTCTGGGGTGTATAAGCAAAAGTGAAAAAACCGAGAAGTCATCAATGTGTTGTTCATTAGGTCCTGAGGGCCCCAGTCAGTCTAACTTCTCTCAACTCCCCTTTCAGAGTCTTCTTACGTTTTGTTTTGTACATAGTGACCAGAACTTTTAATTGTTCATAGTGAGAAGAATAAGGAAAAGTATGTTTACTATATTTGCGTAAGTGGAAATCTCCTCTGACAATTTTGACTGACACTGTATATGCATTCTCATTTTAGAGAGATAGTTTGAAATCAGCTCCATTTACTTTATTACTTGAGTATAAAATGTCCTCTTTCCATATATGCTTGGATGTAAAGGATGTGAATTATCTTAAGTTCCAGTCAAGTTAGCCTCTTTTCTTTGGAAAGATTCTACTGGGCCAGTGACACATGTATCATATATGGGGACCTCAGCCTCATGTATATATAGCACCTTCTGATCTAATGACAATGTAACAAATTCAGCCAATATGTAAGGAATGCACAATATAAACTGGCCTTTCAGGCAATAAGTTTGAGGAGGAAATGAAAAACAAAAAAGATTTCATTCATGAAACTTCTAACACTGACTGTAACAACAGCCTTTGGAAAAGGTACAGTGCCATGTTACAAAAGTTCTCTAGCTTATTTGAGCAACATAAAATTTCTAGTGTTTTTTAGGATATCATTTAGAAATACATATAATTAATGTCATTATATAAATTTAGATCAATTTTAATAGCAGGGAATATGTTTTTATTCAATAAAAAAGCAACTCTGAGCACAAGATACAAACTAAAAGTCCTAGATCATTTTCAAGACTTTTTTCCTTTTAAAAATCTGTAATTGTTAGAAAAATCTTTGACTCTATAATTGTCTTTAGAGAAGGAGAGTATAAAGTTTTAAGAAACGCATTTGTGAAAATACTTGAAACTGAAAAACTATGTTTTTAAATTTTGAAAGAGCAAGTACTACTTTGTTATAAGATAGCTTGATTCTTCACAGATATTTAATGACTTTGTAGAACACTCAAAACTGGAAACGTTCTGATAAATGAATTGTTGTTTGATTAGAGCCTGAGTCTCCGTTGTTCACTTGAACTGTATCTATACATTCAATAGCATGCTTTGAAATTTCAGTGTGGCCTGATAGAAGGAAGAGATGAAGGAAGGAGAAAAGGAAAGAATGAAGAAAGAGAAGGAAGGAAGGAAGGAAGGGAGGGAGGAAAAGAAGATTCAAATATTTCAAATAAATCCGCACGTGTGAGAAAAGACTACTGTTTTTCATGCACAAGCTTGACTTAAGAAAAAGGCAAAATGCATTTAGAAGACTACAATTTTTTTTTTTTTTTNGAAGAAAGAGAAGGAAGGAAGGAAGGAAGGGAGGGAGGAAAAGAAGATTCAAATATTTCAAATAAATCCGCACGTGTGAGAAAAGACTACTGTTTTTCATGCACAAGCTTGACTTAAGAAAAAGGCAAAATGCATTTAGAAGACTACATTTTTTTTTTTTTTTTGCCTTCTCAGCTTTCATTTCCATTCACCTGGTAACAGCACCCAAAGCGTAAGGATCAAGTGGTAAGCCCATTACCCAAATGGGGTCAATAAGCAACTTACAATACATGAGCTTCCCTGGCAGTCCAATGGTAAAGAATCTGCCTGCCAATGCAGGGGACATGGGTTCGATCTATGGGTGGGGAAGATCCCACTTGTGGTGGAGCAACTAAGCCCTCATGCTACAACTATTGAGCCTGTGCTCTAGAGCCTGAGAGCCACAACTACCGAAGCTCTCATGCTCCAGAACCCATGCTCCACAGACAGAAAAGCTACCAAAATGAGAAGCTTGCATGCTATAACTAGAGAATAGCTCCCACTTGCCACAACTAGAGAAAAGCCCCCACAGCAAGAAGACCCAGCACAGCCAAAAATAAATAATATATGAATAAATAAACTTTAAAAAAGAATATCTTAAAAAAATTTTAAGTTACTTACAATACAGAATGTTAAAAAAACTTTAGTAAGATGCAATAAAGCAACAATATTTTTCACCCAAAATTTTATTCATTAGCCTCATTCAACTAAAATATAAAGTCTAAAATCATTTCGAATAAAATCCATCTGAATCTCTAGATTGAGTGATGTCCAATAGTCTTTCAGAGTATTTACCAGCATTTACCTAAAAATGCCCTGGTTTCCATAGGTGACTATGATTCCAATTCCATATTAACTCCAATATCCAAAAGGATGTTTATTGCTTGAAAAATGTCTTTCTCCTTGAAAAAATTCAACCAGAGTGCTAAAGATGAATGTCCTCTGAAAAAATTAAGGTAATTGGTCTGCCTTAAATGGCACAGGCTAGAATTCCACAAACCACTGTCCTAACTCTCCACTGGATCATCTAAACAGGTAGGTTGTTCATGAGACTTGCGTAGAATTTGCACTATGTTTCAGGGGAATGTTTGTGGTCTCCTGTAGACTATTTTATAACTTAAAAAAAAAAAAAAACTTCTAAGAAATCATATTCACTGTAGGTATTACTTGAAGGTACCAGAAGGCATCAGCCTTTGGTTAGAGGGAAATATTTCTGCTGAAAGAGAGCAAAGAACAGAAAAATATGCAACTTCTAAAGGATTAAAGTCACATTCTACAGTTCATATTTCTTTCTTGACTGGACTTTTTATTTTATTTTTTTTCATGATATCTCCTTGTTTTTAACAGTCTTATTTAAAAACTGGATTACCATAGTTGAAAATCAGAACCAGTGGGTACACTAGAGTTGAAAATTCTGGACAATTTCATCATTTTCTTTTATTTTAGAATTACATTGACTAAATATGTAGATATAAAATATTAGGTTGAGAGAAAATTTATTCAGTTATTGGGTAAATAATTCCACAAGAGGCATTGGTTATGATGAATTAATACACTACAACATGGGCATTTAAAGCAATATTCAACATTTAGAAAAACGTGTCTTTAAATGGGAAAACTAACAGATAGAAAACTATAAAAGTGATGGTTCATAAGCCACCTTTGCTTTCACTGTTCTGTACTACATACAGGCACTTATTCTCCACATCACCTTACTCTCTGTCAGACCCAGTCTTTTTTGGGTCATCAAGGCAAGACAAACATTTTCATCTGAAATGTCACTGCAAAGTAAAACACATAATTTGTGACATTTCTCAATAAAATATATTTTTAAAATAGTTATCTAGTTTCCTATATAGAGGAAGAGAAAAAGAACATTTTCTATAGATCACCAGAATAAAGTATGGAATGAGCTAAGTTTCATGAAAATAGCATCTTTTGGAAAGATTCCGGTATGGAACCCTTGTTGCTGCTGCTAAGTCACTTCAGTCGTGTCCGACTCTGTGCAACCCCATAGATGGCAGCCCACCAGGCTCCCCCGTCCCTGGGATTCTCAAGGCAAGAACACTGGAGTGGGTTGCCATTTCCTTCTCCAATGTATGAAAGTGAAAAGTGAAAGTGAAGTCGCTCAGTTGTGTCCGACTCTTAGCGACCCCCTGGACTGCAGCCTACCAGGCTCCTCCATCCATGGGATTTTCCAGGCAAGAGTACTGGAGTGGGGTGTCATTGCCTTCTCCCATGGAACTGTTGTTAGTAGATGGTTAAGAACAGAATATGAACTCAGGTCCCTGGAAACTTATTCTGCCTTGACACTTTGCTCCTTCAAAATAAATATATTAATCAATCATACAGAAATGAAAATCAGAAAAATACCTATTAAATTTTAATTTTATTTATTTATTTTGGCTGCACTGTGTGTCATGAGGAATCTTTGTTCCCTGACCAGAGACTGAACCTTGCACCTTGTGTTGGGAATGTAGAGTCTTAACCTCTGGATTGCCAGGGAAGTCCCTAACTATTAAATTTTTAAAATTAACAAAGGTTTCTCTTTTTAAAAATTTCCTACAAGTGAATATTCTACAAGCAAAAAGATAATGACTCTTACAGTTTTATGATGTTTTTACTCGATTTATTTTTCTATGTTAGCTTTAAAGAAAACTGTAGTTGTACTAATATCAGTTCAGTTCAGTTCAGTTCAGTCGCTCAGTCGTGTCCGACTCTTTGCGACCCCATGAATCGCAGCACGCCAGGCCTCCCTGTCCATCACCATCTCCCGGAGTTCACTCAGACTCACGTCCATCGAGTCCGTGATGCCATCCAGCCATCTCATCCTCGGTCGTCCCCTTCTCCTCCTGCCCCCAATCCCTCCCAGCATCAGAGTCTTTTCCAGTGAGTCAACTCTTCGCATGAGGTGGCCAAAGTACTGGAGTTTCAGCTTTAGCATCAGTCCTTCCAAAGAAATCCCAGGGCTGATCTCCTTCAGAATGGACTGGTTGGATCTCCTTGCAGTCCAAGGGACTCTTAAGAGTCTTCTCCAACACCACAGTTCAAAAGCATCGATTCTTCGGCGCTCAGCTTTCTTCACAGTCCAACTTTCACATCCATACATGACCACAGGAAAAACCATAGCCTTGACTAGGCGGACCTTAGTCGGCAAAGTAATGTCTCTGCTTTTGAATATACTATCCAGGCTGGTCATACCTTTTCTTCCAAGGAGTAAGCGTCTTCTAATTTCATGGCTGCAGTCACCATCTGCAGTGATTTTGGAGCCCCAAAAAATAAAGTCTGACACTGTTTCCACTGTTTCCCCATCCATTTCCCATGAAGTGATGTAGCATCATGTAACTTTAGATCCTACTTTCCCACTGAACTTTATAATAATCACATACTACAGTTTCAAAAATTTTGTATTAATAAATATACCTGGGTGATGTTTCCTTGATTTGAATGGTCTATAGTTTTAGAAAACGGTTTCTATTTTTGGTCTAATTTTGGAGTGAAGTCCTCCTGACTTAAATATTTTGCACTGATGCTTGAACATAAAATCATTTTGACTTGCATCTCTTATGACTTTGGGAGAGTAGTGTTCATTTTACTTAAAGTCAAACTTTCTCAAAAAGAATCCTGAGAAAAAAATCTCAGTGGCAAAGTGTGACAGGCAGAAGAATTGCCAATAATGGGAAAAAAAGCTACTCCTATGATGTTGCAATTTTCAGAGCCAAGGAATAAGTCTTGAATATTTTAGATTGGTTTGCCCAAATATCAGATTTGAGGAAATCTTTGGGATCACATTTTTCCTGGGTTAGCCTGTCTTTGACTCTTTATCCTTATATAGAAATAGCTGGACTGGTCACATTTTACAAAGAAATGGAGAAAAGATTTTTCAGGCCAAATCAAATTTTCTGTTTCTTCCAAATTATTTTCAGATGCAAGAAAAAGCAAACCACACAGAAGAACTGCACACTGCAATGAAGCTGGAATGCAAGTCTTCATCGAAGGGAGGGAACAAACTTTGAATAATTCAACCACAAAATATGTGAACCGCAAACAAGTATAAACACACAGGTAGACACAACACACAAATGCGTGCACATACACACACACACACACTGACACAGGTCTGCCCTTTTCCCAGGAATTTTCATCAATTCATTTTTTTAAAAAAGCTTACAACATCCAAGTAAAAGTATATAAAAGTTTCAAAAAACATATAAAAATCTTTCCATATTTAAATGCTTGCTTTTATAAATATAGTGAATATTATAAAAAATAAACTCTAAAAATATAAAAACAAAAACCATACAGGCAAAGTTTTTTTATGATCAGGCCATACATAGTCAATTAAGGTTGAAAACATGCCTCAAATTTTCCTTTAGGATACAGCTCCAAAATCTTCCCTAAAATGTAAGCGTTTCTGGCATAAATTGAGTTTTCCTCCTCTATCATATGGGTTCATTTGTGTAGAGGACAGAAAACTTCTACCAAATATAAGTCAGATAGGGATAAAGATACCCACCAGATTGTCTTTTTCTTGGGTGCAAACAATTAAGTCAAAGCTAGGCAATTAAAGCATCACGATCTAATATCAAATTGTAGTCTCTCTGTCACTTGTCATAAAATTTTAAAGATACCTAGTTATGCAAAATTATAGACTTTTAGCAATATTTTGACTATTTTATTTTCTCAGATAATATTTACATTTTCACTGGACTATGCAATTTCTTTTAGACACCTTCAGAGTAAATTGAGAAACTCAATATGACTTCCAAATCTCTTGGGAAAATATTATTGTCATATTTCTTGAATTATTTGTAGCTCTCAAAGACCTGGTACTATACAATTATGATTGGCACCATTCATTTCTTCCTTATTCCTTCACTGCCTTATATGTGTCAAGTAAGGGCTTTGACGTCACAGATTTCTACATGCATATGATAGCATATATCTGTGAAGGGCTTTCATCTGTCTGGAGGTAAGCAAATAATTTAAAATATGATTAAGCATTTTTATTTTTGAGAATATGGTAGGTTAGTTGTCCAGAAAAAAACTCCTCCACAAAATAATACCAATAAATATGGAATAAAATATTATATAAAATAATATATTTTTCTATTACTTGTCTGAGATCATGAGAAAGTAAAGAAGATCTTGGAAAGCAGATGGCAAAAAGGTGTGAATACAGAGAAGTAGACAATTTCCAAAGTCACTGTTGCCATGGGAGCATCTGCTATACCTGGTGACTCACAGTTGCATGGTAGAGCAGACAAAAAGCCAGAAGTCTTTTCAAGTGGATATATAAAAACAAAGAGGCAGTCCAAAACCAAAAGCTTCCAAAAATGATATACTAGTAGATGAACGAGGAAAGAACATTTTACAAGGAGACTAAAGACATACAGGAAAGTATGAATGAACGTCACCAGAAAAATCCAACTCGATATATTGTAGATTTCAGAAAGACACATTCAGACTATGAAATGAATAGCAGGCATATGTTTCAAGAAGTAAGAAAATATCAAGATTATGAAGCAGAACAAGAGACTTAAAAAAAAATCACCAAGAAGTTAATGAATCTGAAAATAAAGTCATCACTGAGACTATAGAACAGGGGCAGAGAGCATAAACATCTGGAAGATAATTAAGCAAAAATAAAGCAGGGAATGTAACTGAAATTTCAGATGGAGAGAGAGAGAATGAGAACAAGTAAATATTCAAAGAGTTAATTATTTAGGATTTTCTTGTATTATTGTGAGATAGTAATCATTCTGTGTATGGCCCTTACTTTATATGACTCTGTGCATACTCTTTTGATTAACTGTGTTCAGTCAGAAACAGAGAGGCCAAGTTAACTGAGTGAAATATACAGATCAGTTTCATCCTTTACTAGCAAAGTTTGCTTGTAATAAAAACTAACAGATCACTTCTAAAATTTAATATACATTTAAGCACAGAGCCCATATTTTTGAGCATGTACCCAAATGGTGATGACACACGATGGAATGGAATGTGAAATGACAGAGGTGAAAACAAAATCCTGGAGGCTAAAGGAAGACAGAGTCATTATCTAGTTAGATCCTTCAGGGAAATTTTAGCACATCTTTTTAGTTGTCTTAAAGGAGAAGTACAGAGAGGTATTGAGACTGGGCTGTGGGGCAGTAGTGGAAATGAAGAATAAAAGGAAGATGGAAGGAAATAAATTTAGTTTAGATAACATCCAGAATTCTGAGAGAGTTAGGAGAGTTAATATAGGAAAGGTAGACAGAGTGTCCATGGTAGATGATTATATACATATATATATATATACACATACATGAGGGTCCAGGAGTCTCCAGCTGAGGCATGGGTCGATGGTGGCCTGCTGCAGGGTTGGGGGCACTGAATGTAGCAGTACATGCATGGGATCTTTTGAAGGAGGTCACCCTTATCTTCATTACCTCCACCATAGTTTGCTGCTAAGTCACTTCAGTCATGTCCGACTTTGTGTGACCCCATAGACGGCAGCCCACCAGGCTCCCCTATGCCTGGGATTCTCCAGGCAAGAATACTGGAGTGGGTTGCCATTTCCTTCTCCAATGCACGAAAGAGAAAAGTGAAAGTGAAGTCGCTCAGCCTGTCCGACTGTTAGCGACCCCATGGACTGCAGCCCACCAGGCTACTCCATCCATTGGATTCCACCATACTTTGGCCCCAGGTAAATAGCAGGGAGGGAACATAGCTCCACCCATCAACAGAAAATTGGATTAAATCTCCTGTCTCTTATACACATCTCAGCCTGTCCGACTGTTAGCGACCCCATGGACTGCAGCCCACCAGGCTACTCCATCCATTGGATTCCACCATACTTTGGCCCCAGGTAAATAGCAGGGAGGGAACATAGCTCCACCCATCAACAGAAAATTGGATTAAAGATTTACTGAGCATGGTCATCTGAACAAGACCCAGTTTCCTCCTCAGTCAGTCTCTCCCATCAGGAAGCTTCCACGAGCCTCTTATCCTTCTCCATCAAAGGGCTGACAGACTGAAAACCACAATAACAGAAAATTAACAAATCTAATCACATAGACCACAGCCTTCTCTAACTCAGTGAAACTATGCGCCATGCCATAGAGGGCCACCCAAGATGGATGGGTCATGGTGGAGTGTTCTGACAAATTGTGGTTCACTAGAGAAAGGAATGTCAAACCACTTCAGTATTCTTGCCTTGAGAAACCCATGAACAGTATGAAAAGGTAAAAAGATAGGACACTGAAAGATGAACTCCCCAGGTCAGTAGGCCCAATATGCTACTGGAGATCAGTGGAGAAATAACTCCAGAAAGAATGAAGAGACAGAGACCAAGCAAAAAAAACACCCGGTTGTGGATGCGACTGGTGATGGAAGCAAGGTCTGATGCTGTAAAGAGCAATATATCATAGGAACCTGAAATGTTAGGTCTCTGAATCAAGGCAAATTGGAATAGGTCAAACAGGAGATGGCAAGAGTGAATGTCGACATTCTAGGAATCAGCGAACTAAAATGGACTGGAATGTGTGAATCTAACTCATATGACCATCATATTCTGTGGGCAAGAATCCCTTAGAAGAACTGGAGTAGCCATCATAGTCAACGAAAGAGTCCAAAATGCAGTATTTGGATGCAATACTGCAATCTCAAAAACGACAGAATGATCTCTGTTTCCAAGGCAAACCATTCACTATCACGGTGATCCAAGTCTACACTCCGACCAGTAATGCTGAAGAAACTGAGTTGAATGGTTCTATGAAGACCTACAAGAACTTCTAGAACTAACACCCCAAAAGAGATGTCCTTTTCATTATAGGGGACTGGAATGCAAAAGTAGGAAGTCAAGAAACACCTGGAGTAACAGGCAAATTTGGCCCTGGAGTACAGAATGAAGCAGGGCAAAGGCTAATAGAGTTTTGCAAAGAGAATGCACTGGTCATAGTAAATACCCTTCCAGTGCTCACTTCGGCAGCACATATACTAAAGTTGGAACGATACAGAGAAGATTAGCATGGCCCCTGGGCAAGGATGACACGCATATTCGTGAAGCCTTCCATATTTTTCAGAGACCTACAGGACAATACAAAATGCTCCAACCTTCAGATTATAGGAGTCCCAGAAGAAGAAGACAAAAAGAAAGACCATGAGAAAATCCTTGAGGAGATAATAGTNGACCAACCTAGACAGCATATTAAAAAGCAGAGACATTACTTTGGCAACAATGGTCCATCTATTCAAGGCTATGGTTTTTCCAGTAGTCATGTACAGATGTGAGAGTTGGACTATAAAGAAAGCTGAGCACCAAAGAATTGATGCTTTTGAACTGTGGTGTTGGAAAAGAATCTTGAGAGTCTCTTGGACTGCAAGGAAATCAAACCAGTCCATCCTAAAGGAAATAAGTCCTGAATATTCATTGGAAGAACTGACGTTGAAGGTGAAACTCCAATACTTTTGTCACCTGAATCGAAGAGCTGACTCATTTGAAAAGGGCCTGATGCTGAGAAAGATTGAAGGTGGGAGGAGAAGGGGTTGACAGAGCATGAGATGGTTGGGTGGCATCACTGACTCAATGGACATGAGTTGGAGTAAACTCTGGGAGTTGGTGACAGACAGGGAGTCATGGTGTGCTGCAGTCCATGGGGTTGCAAACAGTCAGACACAACTGAGCAACTGAACTGAAATATATGTGTGTGTGTGTGTCTGTGTGTGCATGCATGCTCATATGCTTAGTTATTCAGTCATATCTGATCTTCGCAACCCCGTGGGCTGTAACCTGCCAGGCTCCTCTGTCCATGGGATTTCCCAGGCAAGAATACTGGGGTGGGATGCCATTTCCTCCTCCAGAGCATCTTCCCAACCAGGGATCAAACCTGTATCTCCTTTATTGGCAGACAGATTCTTTACCAGGAGCCACTACTAAGATGAAAGTGCATCTCTCTATACAATGCTTAAAATATTGCAGTCATGAAGGTTTATGCATTCAGGTATAAGAATTTTTGAAATTTCCTATTATTTTTCAGAGCAAGATTGGATTCATGCATCATGCACGCCAGTGTTATGCCAGGGTGTTAACTGGCAATACTGAAATGGGGCATTGGTGTGTTAGCCTTCTGGCACCTTACACAACCACTCTCCTTTAAAGAGTTTAATTCAAGAATATCTTCTGCCATACTAATCTCATTTGCTCTAAGTTATTAGGGACATGTGGGGCCAGTGTGGGTGCTGCAGATGTATCCAACCCTCCCTGAGAAAGCTCAGGCTGAAGGGTGTAGGCTTGGGTCATGACCAACTATTTCTCAGGCCTAAGGAACTGCTGAAAAACCATAGTTTATTCACTGAGCATCCAAGACCATGAATGTCTGTGGAATTTCCCTTCACCCCAGGGATTCTCAGATCTTCTTGGCCCACAAATTGTTCATCCACATAATGATGTCATAATGAATGTATTGATGAAGGCCCGTCAGCTGATGCTCACAAAGACAGAACAAAGCCACAGTCCTGTTAAAGGCTTCCCTGCATTCCCAGAATCATTTTTGGATAGTCTCTACTAGCCAGATGTGAACTTAATCCACTGTAGTCAGCTAACTTGGGATGACTTTACTGCCACATTGCTGACCATAATTATTTCCTGCTGTAGGAATACTACTCTCACTGCATGTGAATCTTTCTTTAATCTTCCTGTAGTGAATACCATGTTAGTTGTGAGGCAGTATGTTTTCAAAGGATGAAATCTATTAGACCTATATAAATATAAAGTATTAATTGGCATCCCCAAATTCCAGCTTTAACATTTATCTGGAAAGAGACTTCTTTTTCAGTGTTAATAAAATGGTATTTAAGGCCTCGGTTATAGACTAAAGGAACTGATTCCCACGGACAATCTAATTTAGCTAAAAACCACATGACTAACCACATCCAATTTCATTTTGCACATACATGGAGGGGCAAAAAGGGTCCACTCTAAGCAACAGTAAGCACATAGTGCTCACATTTTAAATCTTCTCATCTTATTTGAAGATCTCCCCACTTCCTCTTTACTCAACGATCACATAGTATGGGGGTGTATAACAAACATAGGTTTCCTCTTCAGCAGTTTTGATGGCTCAAAAATAAATCCTTTATCCTGTCAAGAAATTTAACTTTGGTAAAACACGTTTTGACACTTTGGGAATTCTACTGAAAGCTCCATTTAAATTTCACTTGAGTAAAGGAATTTGGTACATCCTGTCAATCTAGGTCAAAGAGAAACATGGTGCTGTCTACATTTCTGATGGCCAGTGGCTAAATAAGCCATTTTAGGCTGAAACTGAATTCTTCTGTGCTTTTTTTTTTTTTTTTAACTCCAAAACAGTGGCTCACACACTCTACTTCTCAGTGCTACACTTACACAACAACATTTACAAGCTCGGGATACTCTCCTGGGTATGTGTGGATTTTCACTTGATCCATGAACTCTCTTTTGTCAAGTGCTTCAATGATTCAGAATCTCCGTGACTGTTAATGGTCTATCAGTAGCAGTCTCTCTCACTTGTGGTCAGAGGATGCTGGTGATGGGTAATTTCAGAATGGCATCCTGCTGTTCTATTCTCCCCTGCAAAGCTCATCAAAATGCAAGCAAATGAGAGACCCTACCACAAGACTGAACTTGAAAGTGTTCTAAATGATATTATAAAAATTAACTCATTCACAAACTCAGTACTCTAAGACTTATTCAAACCAAATTATTTTATGGCAATCTATCCATTCAACTTAGAGCCAGAACAGGAAGTTGGAAAGTGCCACTCTCAAAGAGAGTTCTTGGGCAACCTGTTCTTGGGCAGCATGTGGACTCTAAGGATAGTAGTGTTGGGCTTGCAATGCAATCCTAGTTGCTAAAATGTTCAGGCACTATTGTAAAAATAATGGTCTCACTGCCACCTCCACTTAATCTTTACAGAAAAATCTCTGTGTGAGATGGAGAAGAAGAAGTCAAGAGATACAGGAAATAATAGAAGTCCACTCAGGTCTGACAGTGGTGTGAAACAACTACAACCACAAAGAGTGAGGCAATTGGAATTGATTCAGCTTAAGGTGAAAATACCACATATGGTTTCTTAGCCAGTTCCTCTCAGACCTGAGCATCAAAATTGCTGGTGGAAAGTTGAGAGAACCTGTTGGTTGTAGAAATAAATGAGTCACTAACCAGGAAGGGAAGAAATGCTTGATGGTCCCTGAAGACCTGTAGGCTTTGGGGCTCCTGAGATTCTTCTGGCTAAACATAATTTTGGCTTGTAATGTTTTGCTTGTGAGCTTTTTGGCTTGGACATGAAGAATGGTGAAGGTTGGAGGAAGAAGATAAAGAGAGAGAGGAACAAACAGACAGAAAGAGAGGAAACAAAGGAACTTGGTTTAATCACCTTAAGTATGAAGACATCTTTCCACATCTTTATGACACCACACAGTAGATTCTCAAAGAAGACATTACTCCAAGCAGCCTAGCAAAACTCCCGGCTACAGTTGTACAGTCCTTGAGATCCTGAAGTACATAAATGGGTCTGATAATCTTAGCAATGGAAACTTGGAAGGAATGAATGGATGGTATTTTAACTAACTGCTGAAACACCATATAAAAGATCCAGTTCTGTCCTATTTTTGGATCTACTGATAAATACTCCAGCAAATACTGTGACATTCACAGTATTTTTGATAGCGACACTAAACAGATATACCCACTGCTTCCATTCTTAGATAAATGAGATAATTTAAACCTGTGCTCCTCAAATCTTAATGCCTGTATAAGTCATCAGACAATCTTGTTCAAATGCAGATTTTGATCCAGTTGTCTGAATGGGGCCTGAGATTATGCATTGGTAGCAAGCTCTTGGAAGTTTCTGCTACCGCTCTGGAGCCCATACTGTAAGCAGTGAGGCTATGAAGGATGTCTAATGTGTATTGCAGCGGTCATCCCTGAATACATCCTCATGGATTTTTAATGGCATGCTCCTTCATGGTGGCCTTGTCCTAACATATGAAACAGATGTTAGAAGCCTTTTATTTTGTTTGAATTTTATAATTTCAATATAGTGCCAGACAGCCCAAATTTATTGAAGAGACTAGTCAAGGGTACAAACCCAACTGGTTATCATAGCCACCATGTTATTTTGTGCCTTTTCTGAAGTCTATTTGTGGAAACTGACTACACATAACTATTTAAAAATAATGTGCACAGTAGTTCTTTTCCCACTTGAATGAGAACGTACTGAAAATGGCAACCTGAAGATGTCATAAGCTCATCTTAATAGCAATCTTGTCAAGACTCAGTTCAAACAAACAAACAAATGAGAAAAGCCTTTTCCTGTCTCTAAACCCACAAGTCTGATAAGCAGCTGGGGCTATTTCTGGGTGTAATCTTCATAAAACCGACATCCCAAGATGCTTTCATGAAACCATTTGAATAATTGCAACCTTTATCCTCCTTCTGTTGTGTTGCTTAATACACACAGTCATGCACAATCATGCACACACACATACACATACACACGTATGTCTTCACATTACTTAGTCATTTATTTTACAAACATCTCAATAGCATCAGTTTTCATTATCTTGGATTCAGGCATACAGCATTTTTCAGACTTCTCAATAATATCCTAAGAGTGAATTAGGCTTTTATATGATCTATGGATTATATTCTTCCAGGAACTGTCTGTTTTATTCTAATATTGTTCCAGTATGCTGAGAGAAAGTTATTTCAACTAGAATATGCTGAAGGGATGAATGCGGCTTCCATGCAGGGCATATTTCAAGTTTTCCCAAATAACATTCTTGCAGAGATTAGAGGATAATCTGGTAGCTGGATCCAGCCAATTAAAACAGTAATTGAAATGGTTGAAAATGTTTTCCTTGGCAAAATTTGATTATTTTGCTTCATTTTGGGTTTCCTTGAATAACAGAAAAATAAGGTCAATCATAAGACTCCTAATTTATTTTCTTGGTTATCTTTTCTCATCAAACAAAAAAAGCACTGCTGTGCAGCTTAAATGAAAAACTAAAAACTGTGGGATGGGATGGTATGAAGACAGGCATGAGAAAACATAAAATGATTCTTAAGCTAACACAAATCAATCTCTTCTCAGCATTGAATATGTGGGAATGTCTGTTTTGGGTGGTAAGGGTAAAATGAGAAGGGAGATTCAAGAGGAAATAAAAAGACAGAAAGGCATTCTTGTAAAATGCAAGTTCAATTTTCCCTAGATTAACAGGTATTTCAACATTAAGACACAATTTGAATATAGTTGGCATGAAGAACCAAAAAGTTAATTTAAATCTCTTCCAGTGGAGTTAGTTAAATGCTATCAAATGTTTAATAATCACTTTGGGGATGAGAGAGTATCTGATTTTTAGCATCTGCCAATGTCTGTGGTGTAAACACTTCACCTTGGCTAGTTTCAATCTACTAGCCTGACATTCCTGAACACAGGGCTGGAAAGACACATGCTCGATTGACTTTTGCAGGCCCGTATGAGCTCCTCCAGCACATCGCTGACTAAAGACATAGTTCTACCAAAAATGAAGTTGAGACTGATGTCAGGTAAAAATATGGATAGAGGAAACGAGAAGTCAAAGATGATTATCTCTCAAATTAATTTTTGCCGGTTAAAAATGTAAAGCTTTGTTAGTTGAAATGGTTTGTTATTTAGTCGTTTATGTTCAGTCATACCCAACTCTTGTGACCACCAGGCTCCTCTGTTTATGGGATTTCTCAGGCAAGAATACTAAAGTGGGTTGCCATTACCTTCTCCAGTGGATCCTCCCAACCCAGGGATTGAACCTGCATCTCCTGCGTTGGGAGGAGGATTCTTTACCACTGAGCCATCAGGAAACCTGGTTGAAATGGTAAAACTTGTCGTGTCTGAATTTTTGCGACCTTGTGGACAGTAGCTCATCAGGCTCCTCTGGCCAGGGGCTTCTCCAGACAAGAATACTGGAGTGGGTTGCTATTTCCTTCTCCAGGGAATCTTCCTGACCCAGGGACTGAAACCGGGTCTCCTGCATTGTAGGCAGATTCTTTACCGTTTGAGCTACCAAGGAAGCCCACAAAACAGAGACGCCACTTGAGAAAACCCAAATCAAAGAACTGATGTTAAAAGAAAAACACTTATCTATGTCAATCCATGCTCTTTCCTTTAAAACTCTTCTTATAAGCTCAAATTCTCTAAAGAAAGATAGTGCTAAGTCGTATCTGACTCTTGCAATCCCATGGACTGTAGCCCACCAGGCTCCTCTGTCCATGGGATTCTCCAGGCAAGAATACTGGAATGGGTTGCCATTTCCTTCTCCATGGGAGTTTCCTGACCCAGGAATTGAACCCAGGTCTCCTGCATTGCAGACAGATGCTTTATCGACTGAACCACAAGGGAAGCCTTCAAATCCTCTAAAGAAGTCTGAAATTAGTCACTGTACCTACTTTAGCATCCCCTTGGAATGAAGACAATTTAAAATACCATATAATAATGAGGCTAACCCTACACATGAGAATCATGTGGGGAGCTTCGATAAAGGACTGATTCCTTGGTCCCACCCAGGGCCAACTAAATTTGAAAGTTTTATGTGGGACTTGGCATTGATAGTTTTAAAAACCTCCCCAACTGTTTAATTTGCAACCAGTGTTGAAAGCAACTATGTCATATATTTATTTGCCTATATATTCAGTGACAGAATTCTGAAAGTTGTCTATGTTTTATCCTGTTAAATTATAAAATTTGAATATCTATGCAATTTCTTTTTTCTCTCTATTTATGCCTTCTCTCATCTCCATAGTACTTACAAATGTTGTCAATAATAAAGAACCCACTTTTGATTAAGTTTTCAACAGGCTAGAAACAGATATATTCTATGGGCTATGGCACCCCACTCCAGTACTCTTGCCTGGAAAATCCTATGGACACAGGAACCTGGTAGGCTGCTGTCCATGGAGTCGCTAAGAGTCGAATACTACTGAGCGACTTCACTTTCACCTTTCACTTTCATGCATTGGAGAAGGAAATGGCAACCCACTCCAGTGTTCTTGCCTGGAGAATCCCAGGGACGGGGGAGCCTGGTGGGCTGTCGTCTGTGGGGTCACACAGAGTTGGACACGACTGAAGTAACTTAGCAGCAGCAGCAGCATGGACTATAAGGGACTTTCCTGGTGGCTCAGCAGTAAAGAATCTGCCTGCAATGTAGGAGACATGGATTGGATCCCTGGGTTGAGAAGATTCCCTTGAGAAGGAAATGGCAACCCCTTCCAGTGTTCTTGCCTGGAGAATCCCTTGGACAGAGGAGCTTGGTGGGCTACAGTTTACAGGGTTGCAAGAACTGGACATGACTTAATGACTAAACCACCACCACCACATGAACAATAAATTGGACACACATTTATTCATATTCTCTTATTTTTAGATTTTAAAACAAGCTCAGAAATTTTTAAGATGATTACATTCACTAGCCACATGTACTAATCAGTAATGGTTTTAGATTATTCCAAGCAGCACATGCAGAACAAATTACCCTTTTACTATACAGAAACTAATTATAAATTTTATTTATTGAATGACTAACTCATGGTATTTATCTACATAAATGCTGCAAATATTATCATGCAAAGCAAAGAATAAATATTTCCTCCCTTTAAAAACATAAAAACATATTAACAAAATAGGTAAGGTTTTAATTTTTTCTTGGAAGGACAATCTCTTTGATCTTATATCTTCTTTTTATGTAATCGATTTGCATGAGTTTCACTTTGAGAAAAGAATATTGAACTATTCAAACATGATCCTGGCTTATTTTCCAAATATATAGTCATCATCATTAGCGGCTGCATTGATCAGACCTCTATCTCTGAATCTTGGAAAGCTGCATGGTGTGTGTAGAAATCTATGCCACCCCAGGCACTGCAGCAGAGCCAAGAACAGCAAGAAGCACAACAAATAGCAGCTGTGGCTCTTTGCACGTGTGGTACCATTTAGGCTAATGCCCAGGATATCATATTGTTTGGGCAAAGGGTATAGCTGTACCAGCTGGCAAAGAATTGAAGGTGGCAAAAACACAGAAGGCAGAAGTTGGCACCAATTCTTACCTCTCCCTGCATTCACTCAGTCTCTACAGCACTCCTCTGGGTAATGTTCACAGGGAGCCAAGCCAACATTTGGGCAAAACATGTAATATAATTCAGTCAGGGAGCAGGTGTCATCATTTGACTCTTTCACTGTTGGATCATCTGTGTAGGTACAAATGAAATGAAGCATATTAATTTGCTATTGCTGGATAACTAACCCTCTCCAAACTCAGGGACTTTCAACAGCAATCCTGTATTATTGCCTACCCCTCTGTAGGTGGGATGGGGCTCAGATAATCTAGCTTAGGCTTGGCTGGATGGCCTTGTTTCTTACTGCAGTTCTGTGCATTGACCAATGCAGCTCTGGCCCCTGTGTATTCATTCTGGGGCTCAGGTTGAAGTTGGCAGGAACAATGTGGGAGGAAACTCTCCTCAAGCAATGGCAGAAATGCAAGGGAGTAAGTGGAAATACGGGGCTCTTAATGCCTAGGCCTAAAGCTGGCAGATTGTTGCTTCTGCTCATATGCTATGACCAAAACAAGTCACATGGTCAAGTGCAAATTCAACCAGGGGAGAACCACATTCAGCTCATGAAGAGATCTTGGCAAAAGATGCAGTGAGGAATGAAGAATTAATCCCAGCACATCAATCCATGGTATCAACCTGTCAATTTTTCCTGGGAAAGAGTTAAGATGATGATAATGATGATGTTGGTGAGGATGAAAGCAGCTATCTTTTATTATGCACTTATAAAAGGCCAAGCACTGTTTCTAGGACTATCTCCTTCTCTTGCTGCCTCTTTCTCTGTCTCTATTTGTCTCTCGCTAATCTCATTAAGCCCTTCAATCCTCTGAAATGAGTACTACTATATTCTCATCTTCCAGACAAGGTAACATTGATAGAGAAAGTCTTTATAAGCAAATAATGGGCAATTATCAATATCTAATATTTGCTAGTTTTAATAAACTCTTGTATAGGCATACTCTGTGGATTATGTACAGTTCCTTTGTGATTTCCCACCTTCACTTTCCTGTCCTGGAAGAAGATATATAGGGCCTGGCATTCATGTCATGTTTATCAAAGAACATGAGAAGAACTTGTTTGTTCATCAATGAGGTTTACCTACAGAATGTGCCCGTGAGTAGAACTTAGCAGCAACGACCTTCATAAATTAGCAAACACCATCAGCTCAAAAGTTAAAAAATTATAATGGGCTTAAGAAATATCAGGATGAAATTTTGATGAAGAATTCAGTATGCCTTCCCTTTCTTTTACTTGCAAGGCTTATAGAAATCTGTATATCAAGGGACCTCTGTAGATGGATAAGGGTAAACCTCTGTCCATTTATATCTCAGAGCATGTTGGGAAATATTAATTCCACAGAAAGGGGAGAGTAGAGCTATTACTGTTTCTGTAGCAGAAGTGGCTGAGATGGGGACTGGAGCAGACTGAAGATGTGGGGTTTCAAGGTAGCATCTGGGAAATCTCCTGCATTGGCTTGCCTTGGTGCTGCCAGCTGCTGCTGAGACTGGGGAAAGTGGGATGGTGTTTCATAACTTGGAACTCCCTGGGTTCCCCAAAGCTCACAGAGACTTGCTCTGACCCTTGCTTCTTCAGTGAATATTTTTCAGTGCTTAATTCCCTATGTTAAGTCTTCTCCTGGTTGAAGTAACTAGTTAACTACCCTAGTTGATTCAATTTATTTGAGGTAATGAGTGTTGAAAGTTTGTAATCATAGGTAACTCTAAATAATATGATAAATTTGTTCAGAACAGAATGATTATGTCTAAAATATTCTCAGAAGTTAAAATTCTATAAACAAAAGTCTAGTATCTTAATGACAATAATCTAGATTGTAAAGTATTGTTCATAAAGATGAGGATAATGGCTAGGCAGAAGAGCTGTGAAGTGACAGAAGAAAAATTATATTTTCCCTTATAATAAGAGAGTTATTTTTTATTTTCAAAGTATACATCAAAAATGTTTTAAAAAATTTAGCAGTAAACATTAATAGAATTCAAAACAAGTCTCAAATCACTTAATATTCAATCAAGAGTAGCAAACTAAAAAGCAAACTCATTCATTCTCTGTCTCATTTGTTTGGCCATTATTTCCTGACAATCTATAATTGCCAGCTAGTATTTAGATACTGGGGGAAAGCAATGAACAAAACAGAGAAATCCCAGGCCTCATGAAATTTAGTTCTACTGCTGCGCTATATCCAATAAAGATGTTAAATATATTATACAGTACTTTAAGAGAAATAGTTAAGAAATAGTTTAAGAAAAATAAAGTGCATGGGGGAATTCTGGGGTTTAAGCTTGCAATTTTAAAAAAAGGTGGTCAGGGAAGGTCCTACTGAAAATGTGATATTTGAGTCAAGACAAAGTGGGTAATGAGTGAGCCATACTGATAATGAAGAGAAGATATTTCCAGGCATTGGAAATGGTTTTTGCTAAGAATGAGAAGCATGCATGTGGTTGGTACGTTTGAGAAAGAACAAGGAGGTCAGTGTTACTTAGGTACAGAGTCTCTCTGACCAAAAAAAAAAAAAAAAAAAAAAAAGAGGAAATAAATGATCTAAGAGTTAAACTGAGCTAAATAGTAATAGAGTAAGATCCAAGTGTTTCCAGTTATTCAACTTTTCTTTTTGTATTTTTTTTTAATTTAGTTAGCTAATTACAGTTAGGTAAGTGGCTAATTATAAGGAGGTAATTTTGTACATGGTAAATTTTTGGATTTTCAACAGCACAAAGTGTACATTGAGAAGCAAACCTCTGCCCTGCCTTTACCCAGAGTTCCCAGCTTCCCATCCCAGAGAAAACAATGTTACCAGGCCTTCCATGGAGCTTTCCAGAGACATCCTATGACTGTTTCTAATATGCTCCCTCCATTGAAAAAGTTTGGAAAAGTAGAGTATGTCTTTGGAAAAGCTTGGGACAAAGTTTGCTTTCATAGATGCACCTCCATCTTCATACTGTAATTATAGGCCCCTAAAGTGGATGGCAGCCAGGTCAGGCACATCCCAGATGGGTGGGGAAGGGCCTATCTTGTGAAGTCACCAAGTGGCCTCATGAAGAAGCGACCTGTGTGTGGCCACTATTTATTTTGAGCGTTATTTTTACTCCCGAATCCAGAGGAAGATTCCACGACTGTCATTTCTTTCATTTTCTCCTGAGGATAAGGAGTGAATGTGTGATGAAGTGAAAAAAAAAAGAAAAAACTGTAGGCAAATAAAGAAATAAATAAAATAATAATAAAGTGAAAAATAAATGGAAAGTTTCTGTGCTTCACCAATGGATATGGGAAGAAATAGGACAATATGTTCTTTGTTTGATAAAAGTTACAAGGTTCAGGCAATCCAAGATTTTCCTCTAACTGCAGCCAAACTGTGTGTAATATATACTTCAGGCTCTCAGACATTTCCCTTACAGGTGAACATACTGCGAGTCATAAAATCTCCTGTATGTCTTTGATATCACAGCAGGTCCACTATTTTTTATCATGGGTCTCACAGTCTTCTTCTGCTCAAAGAGATGTCCTGCATAATTTTCCAATAGTATCAGGTCCTAGGAAGATGCAAAATCACCATCTTTATCATCACTACCACCAGAGGGTGAGAATAATTTCAACTGATTTAACTTCGGGTATTCTTTTTTTGAAAAGTCCGTGGCAACAAGTCTCAAACTCTGAAAACCATGAGAATGTAGGCTCCATGATATAACGGTTAATTCCATAGTTCGGAGAACTGTGCCTTGGGATTCCCTGATGGCTCAGCAGGTAAAAAATCTGCCTTCAGTGCAGGAGACACAGGTGATGCAAATTTGATCTCTTGGTCAGGAAGATCCCCTGGAAGAGGAAATGGCAACCCACTCCAGTATTCTTGCCTGGAAAATCCCATGGACAGAGGAGCCTGGCTGGCTACAGTCCAAAGGGTCACAAAGAGTCAGTAACAACTGAGCACAATACAATAGCATAGAACTGTGCCTTAGTCCTTATGAGACAGTTAATTTTGTGTGTCAACTTGACTAGCCCATGGTACCCAGATAAACGGGCAAACATCAATCCAGCTGTATCTGTGAAAGTATTTTAAAAATGAGATTAACTTTTTAAAAAGCAGACTTTGAGTGAACCAAATTAGCCTCCATAATGTGGATGGGGCCCATCTAATCAATTGAAGGTCTTCGTAGTAAAAGACTGACCTTCCTAAATAAGAAGTAATTCTACCAGCAGATTGCCTTTGGACTCGAACTATGACTCTTCCTGGGGTCTCCAGCTTGCTGGCCTACCCTGCAAATTTAAGACTTACTGAGGTTCCATAATCATGTTTGAGTCAATTCCTTACAACCAATCAATCTCTTGATAGATAGATATATGTGTGTGTGTGTGTGTATATATATATAAAATAGATACAGAATATATAGAGAATGAACTACTAATATACTAGCAATGTAAATATATTTCTTCAGTGGATATAAAACTCGCATGTGTTCAAATTTTTATTTCAAAACAAATCATTAAAGCTCTTCCTGTACAAACTCAATAACTAAAATTAAAATTTAACTGTTTAGACTCTTGTTACTATTTTTCCTGATGACCTATCTAGGTAGCATCCAGCCTCCCATGGAGAAAGGCAAGAAGTAATAGTTTCATTTTCAATTCCACCAACCTACCACTTTGGTTTTGTCTCCACTCCACAGTAAAATTGCCAGACTTTAACCAATTTTCAAAACCAAACCTTTAGAAGAATTTCAGTGCCTAGAAAGAAGCCTTATCTGCTACCTTCCAGATTCCATTTCTGGAAAAAAGTGTTTGTATATCACTAGAGTTCCAATGATCTGCTGGATATAAATAGCCAATTCTAGGTGTCAATGATCATTTTCATTAAGTGAATGTTAGTAATATAGTACATATTTCAGGTGTTTCCAAGGCAAACCATTCAATATCGTGGTAATCCCATGCCCCAGCCACTACTGCTGAAGAAGCTAAAGTTGAACAGTTCTATGAAGACCTGCAAGACCTTCTAGAACTAACACCAAAAAAAGATGTTCTTTTTATCATGCTGCTGCTGCTGCTAAGTCGCTTCAGTCGTGTCCAACTCTGTGCGACTCCATAGACGGCAGCCCACCAGGCTCCCCCATCTCTGGGATTCTCCAGGCAAGAACACTGGAGTGGGTTGCCATTTCCTTCTCCAACGCAGGAAAGTGAAAAGTGAAAGGGAAGTAGCTCAGTCGTTGGGCGACTCTTAGCAGCCCCAAGGACTGCAGCCTACCAGGCTCCTCCATCCATGAGATTGTCCTGGCAAGAGTTCTTTTTATCATAGGGAACTAGAATACAAAAGTAGGAAGTCAAGAAATACCTGGTGTAATGGGAAAGTTTGGCTTTGGAGTACAAAATGAAGCAGGGCAAAGGCTAACAGACTTTTGCAAAGAGAACACACTGGTCATAGCAAACACCCTCTTCCAACAACACAAGAGATGATTCTACACATGGATATCACCAGATAGTCACTACTGAAATCAGATTGACTATATTCTTCACAGCTGAAGATAGAGAAGTTCTATACAGTTAGCAAAAATAAGACTGGGAGCTGACTGTGGCCCAGATCATGAACTCCTTATTGCCAAATTCAGACTTAAATTGAAGTAAGTGGACAAAACCACTAGACCATGACCTAAATCAAATCCCATAACGATTATACAGTGAAAGTGACAAATAGATTCAAGGGATTAGATCTGATAGACAGAATGTCTGATGAACTATGGACAGAGGTTCATGGCATTGTACAGGAGGCAGTGATCAAGACCATCCCCAAGAAAAAGAAATGCAAAAAGGCAAAATGGTTGTCTGAGGAGCCCTTAAAAATAGCTGAGTAAAGAAGAGAAGTGAAAGGCAAAGGAGAAAAAGAAAGATATATCCATCTGGATACAGAGTTTCAAAGAATAGCAAGGAGAGATAAGAATAAAAGTGTTATTTGGTCATCGACTCTACTTCTCCAATCTAAGTAAGATAAAGAAATGGAAGCTTTACTCTTCAGAAAGCTTTTATGATCCTAGTATTGCCATCATTCAACAAACCTACCTCTACAATGAGTAGTTTGCATAAGGTCTAGATAGTCCTAGGAAGATGCAAAATCACCATCTTTATCATCACTACCACCAGAGGGTGAGAATAATTTCAACTGATTTAACTTCGGGTATTCTTTTTTTGAAAAGTCCGTGGCAACAAGTCTCAAACTCTGAAAACCATGAGAATGTAGGCTCCATGATATAACGGTTAATTCCATAGTTCGGAGAACTGTGCCTTGGGATTCCCTGATGGCTCAGCAGGTAAAAAATCTGCCTTCAGTGCAGGAGACACAGGTGATGCAAATTTGATCTCTTGGTCAGGAAGATCCCCTGGAAGAGGAAATGGCAACCCACTCCAGTATTCTTGCCTGGAAAATCCCATGGACAGAGGAGCCTGGCTGGCTACAGTCCAAAGGGTCACAAAGAGTCAGTAACAACTGAGCACAATACAATAGCATAGAACTGTGCCTTAGTCCTTATGAGACAGTTAATTTTGTGTGTCAACTTGACTAGCCCATGGTACCCAGATAAACGGGCAAACATCAATCCAGCTGTATCTGTGAAAGTATTTTAAAAATGAGATTAACTTTTTAAAAAGCAGACTTTGAGTGAACCAAATTAGCCTCCATAATGTGGATGGGGCCCATCTAATCAATTGAAGGTCTTCGTAGTAAAAGACTGACCTTCCTAAATAAGAAGTAATTCTACCAGCAGATTGCCTTTGGACTCGAACTATGACTCTTCCTGGGGTCTCCAGCTTGCTGGCCTACCCTGCAAATTTAAGACTTACTGAGGTTCCATAATCATGTTTGAGTCAATTCCTTACAACCAATCAATCTCTTGATAGATAGATATATGTGTGTGTGTGTGTGTATATATATATAAAATAGATACAGAATATATAGAGAATGAACTACTAATATACTAGCAATGTAAATATATTTCTTCAGTGGATATAAAACTCGCATGTGTTCAAATTTTTATTTCAAAACAAATCATTAAAGCTCTTCCTGTACAAACTCAATAACTAAAATTAAAATTTAACTGTTTAGACTCTTGTTACTATTTTTCCTGATGACCTATCTAGGTAGCATCCAGCCTCCCATGGAGAAAGGCAAGAAGTAATAGTTTCATTTTCAATTCCACCAACCTACCACTTTGGTTTTGTCTCCACTCCACAGTAAAATTGCCAGACTTTAACCAATTTTCAAAACCAAACCTTTAGAAGAATTTCAGTGCCTAGAAAGAAGCCTTATCTGCTACCTTCCAGATTCCATTTCTGGAAAAAAGTGTTTGTATATCACTAGAGTTCCAATGATCTGCTGGATATAAATAGCCAATTCTAGGTGTCAATGATCATTTTCATTAAGTGAATGTTAGTAATATAGTACATATTTCAGGTGTTTCCAAGGCAAACCATTCAATATCGTGGTAATCCCATGCCCCAGCCACTACTGCTGAAGAAGCTAAAGTTGAACAGTTCTATGAAGACCTGCAAGACCTTCTAGAACTAACACCAAAAAAAGATGTTCTTTTTATCATGCTGCTGCTGCTGCTAAGTCGCTTCAGTCGTGTCCAACTCTGTGCGACTCCATAGACGGCAGCCCACCAGGCTCCCCCATCTCTGGGATTCTCCAGGCAAGAACACTGGAGTGGGTTGCCATTTCCTTCTCCAACGCAGGAAAGTGAAAAGTGAAAGGGAAGTAGCTCAGTCGTTGGGCGACTCTTAGCAGCCCCAAGGACTGCAGCCTACCAGGCTCCTCCATCCATGAGATTGTCCTGGCAAGAGTTCTTTTTATCATAGGGAACTAGAATACAAAAGTAGGAAGTCAAGAAATACCTGGTGTAATGGGAAAGTTTGGCTTTGGAGTACAAAATGAAGCAGGGCAAAGGCTAACAGACTTTTGCAAAGAGAACACACTGGTCATAGCAAACACCCTCTTCCAACAACACAAGAGATGATTCTACACATGGATATCACCAGATAGTCACTACTGAAATCAGATTGACTATATTCTTCACAGCTGAAGATAGAGAAGTTCTATACAGTTAGCAAAAATAAGACTGGGAGCTGACTGTGGCCCAGATCATGAACTCCTTATTGCCAAATTCAGACTTAAATTGAAGTAAGTGGACAAAACCACTAGACCATGACCTAAATCAAATCCCATAACGATTATACAGTGAAAGTGACAAATAGATTCAAGGGATTAGATCTGATAGACAGAATGTCTGATGAACTATGGACAGAGGTTCATGGCATTGTACAGGAGGCAGTGATCAAGACCATCCCCAAGAAAAAGAAATGCAAAAAGGCAAAATGGTTGTCTGAGGAGCCCTTAAAAATAGCTGAGTAAAGAAGAGAAGTGAAAGGCAAAGGAGAAAAAGAAAGATATATCCATCTGGATACAGAGTTTCAAAGAATAGCAAGGAGAGATAAGAAAGCCTTCCTCAGTGATCAATGCAAAGAAATAGAGGAAAACAACAGAATGGGAAGGACTAGAGATCTCTTCAAGAAAATTAGAGATACCAAGGGAACATTTCATGTGAAGATGGGCATAATAAAAAATAGAAATGGTATGGACCTAACATAAGCAGAAGATATTAAGAAGATGTGGCAAGAAAGAATACACAGAAGACATACACAAAAAAGATCTTCATGACCCAGATAACCATGATGGTGTGATCACTTACCTAGAGCCAGACATCCTGGAATCAAGTCAAGTGGGCCTTAGGAACATCACTACAAACAAAGCTAGTGGAGGTGATGGAATTCCAGCTGAGCTATTTCAAATCCTAAAGATGATCCTGTGAAAGTGCTGAACTCAATATGCCAGCAAATGTGGAACACTCAGTAGTGGCCACAGGACTGGAAAAGATCAGTTTTCATTCTAATCCCAAAGAAAGGCAATGTCAAGAAATGTTCAGACTACCATACAATTGCACTCATTGGGTGGAAGAGCCTGGTAGACTGCAGTCCATGGGGTCACAAAGAGTCAGACACAACTGAGCGACTTCACTTTCCCTTTTCACTTTCATGCATTGGAAAAGGAAATGGCAACCCACTCCAGTGTTCTTGCCTGGAGAATCCCAGAGACAGCGGAGCCTGGTGGGCTGCCGTCTATGGGGTCTCACAGAGTCAGACATGACTGAAGTGACTTAGCAGCAGAAGCAGCAGCAGCACATGCTAGCAAAGTAATGTTCGAAATTCTTCAAGCAAGGCTTCAACAGTACATGAACTGTGAAGTTCCAGATGTTCAAGATGGATTTAGAAAAGGCAGAGGAACCAGAGATCAAATTGCCAACATCCACTGGATCATGGAAAAAGCAAGAGAGTTCCAGAAAAACATCTACTTCTGCCTTATTGACTATGCCAAAGTCTTTGACTGTGTGGATCACAATAAACTGTGGAAAATTCTGAAAGAGATGGGAATACCAGACCACCTGACCTGCCTCCTGAGAAACCTGTATGCAGGTCAAGAAGCAACACTTAGAAGCGGACATGGAACAACAGACTGGCTCCAAATTGGGAAAGGATTACATCAAGGTTGTATATTGTCACCTTGCTTATTTAACATTTATGCAGACTACATTATGCAAAATGCCAGGCTGGATGAAGCAAAGCTGGAATCAAGATTGCTGGGAGAAATATCAGTAACGTCAGATATGCAGATGACACCACCATTATGGCAGGAAGTGAGGAGAAACTAAGGTGCCTCTTGATGAAAATGAAACAGGAGAGTGAAAAAGCTGACTTAAAACTCAACATTCAAAAAACCAAGATCATGGCATCCTGTCCCATCACTTCATGGCAAATAGATGGGGAGACAGCGGAAACAGCGACGGACTTTATATTTTTGGGCTCCAAAATCACTGCTGTTGGTGATTGCAGCCATGAAATTAAAAGATGTATTCTCCTTGGAAGGAAAGTTATGATAAACCTAGACAGCATATTAAAAAACAGAGACATTATTTTGCCAACAAAGGTCCATCTAGTCAAAGCTATGGTTTTTCCAGTAGTCATGTATGGATGTGAGAATTCAACCATAAAGAAAGCCGAGTGCCAAAGAATTGATATTTTTGAAGTAGGTGTTGGAGAAGAGTCTTGAGAGTCCCTTGTACTGCAAGGAGATCAAACCAGTCAATGCTAAAGGAAATCAGTCCTGAATATTCATTGGAATGACTGATGCTGAAGCTGAAACTCTAATACTTTGGCCACCTAATGTGAACAAATGACTCATTAGAAAAGATCCAGGTGCTAGGAAAGACTGAAGGCAGGAGAAGGGGATGACAGAGGATGAGATGGTTGGATGGTATCACTGACTAGATGGACACAAGTTTGACAAAGCTCCAAGAGGTGGTGATGGACAGGGAACCCTGGCATGCTGCAGTCGATGGGGTTGCAAAGAGCTGGACACGACTGAGAGGCTGAACTGACTGAGTGACATAGTTCAGGATTTATCTGCATCTTCCAAAATCAACTGTAACACACACACACATACACATAAGAATAAAAGTGCTGATATAAAAAGTGCATTTTGTTGTTTTATCTGAAAAAAAAAAAAACAGCAGTGAAAGCAAGGCCATGATTGTCTGTTGGCTGAGCTGAGTTGGGACTTACTTTCCAAGAGATCATCTCTGGAATGAAAGTCTATTTCTAGTTTGTATTAGTCTTGCCATACCTCTCATTCCCTGAACTTGTTTTTCCTTAACCTAAAGAATGACCTAAATTCCCTTTTCTTTTACTTTCTACCTCTTGCCTGTTTCCCCTAATCCATGTAAACCACTGTAAAATTTGATTACTAGCTTTTTTGTTTTGCCCTTTAAAATGTTTAATTACTCTAATGCATATATATTCCAGAACAATGGAATACAAGCATATATATTCCAAACTCTCACTAAATGCCTTGTAACTTTTACTTCTGACTCAATTTGAAGATTCAAATTGATTAATGGCTATGCAAAGAAATAGAGGAAAACAACAGAATGCAATGATTAATTGCAACACAAGTAAATAAACATACTAAGGATGTTGAGATACATGGAATATAGACACAGCCCCCTCCTCAAATGGGTAAAGAGACTGATGATGGCTTTTTGGCACTCTCTCTTATTCTAATTTGCAACTTTTAAGGATTCTCACCTAATCTTCCATGGCTACTGCCCAACTTGGGCTTCCTTTCTCACATAATCTAGGCCATTTATAGTTACTATGAAAATGTAATTCATGTTACTCTTCTTTGTCCCATAGTGACATCCAGGATATAAAGCTAAGGTATTATGGATAATAATGGATTATATTTTGACACTGCCAGATGCCAACTGGCACAGTTTTTTTGGAGATGATGTCTTAACCTGAACAATGGAATACAACAATTGGGATTTCAGTTGCTGACTGATCAACAGAAAAACTATTTGGGATAAGAATGGTTTTTAGTCATCTTTAAATCAAACCAACTAAGAAATTGCCTATTATGGGGAGTCCGCTGAAAATATGATTTCTAAAGATGCTGAACGAAGAAGCTAGAAAGTCCAAAATACAAGAGAGAAGAGATATTATAATATTAATATCAGCTTTAAGTGAGCATTTTATCATTTAATGCAGTTATTTTTATTCCCATTAGCCAGTATTAAAAATGTTGGTTGCTAGAGTCATTCATAAGAACACGAATCTGTGAAGCATGACTTCTGATAGTGGGAACGAGGAAGGCCTCCAAATACAGCTTCCATGGAAAAAAACAAGAGGAGTAATTCAACCAGATTTCTATGTGAAATGGACAAATTACCCTCCAAGATAAAAAATAAATGTGAGATTAGATATCAAAGAAATTCCTGAGTGTAAGGAGAAGAAATATATGAAACAGATTTGTTTGGGGAGTTGCTCTGATGTTGGGCTAAGTGAAAGAAGTTGTTCATCTTAAGTCTAATTTTTTAATTTTTTTAGTGAGTAGAAATGAGCTCATCTAAATAGCATTTCCTCTTTTGTACTTTGCCTAAGCTATTCTTCTAAACTATAATATTTAGCCATGCCAATTCCCAGAGATTCTCATATTTCTGTCTTAGTACTGCTCATGAAATAAACAAAATTCTTATAAAGTCTTAGATTTATGTGATTCATAAAGATATGGTATAGGAAAGAACCCCAGCACAGGGAGCCCAACGGTCTGCCCAGCTCTTCTGCTGGCTGACAGTGACTCCCCAGCACCCAGGTTTTCTCAACAGTGAAACAAGTGGGATGGAATGAACTACTACTTCGTTATCTTCCAATGGGAGAATCTGACTTTGTTATGTAAAAGTAGCCTGATCAAGAATAACAATCTTAATAGCCGTGAGTCATGCATGGAGTCACTTTTCAACAACTTTGAAAATCTTGTGTCTTGAAGAAAACCTTGGAAATCATAGAACCTTGTCCCCATCTCCAGTCAGAACCACACTGTAATCATTCCAATATGTTCTTCCAGGCTGTTAAAGGTTTTCCCCAGGAGGCAAACTTCACAACTTCTTCCGTATACTTAATGCAGAAGTTCTTCCTTATGTTTGGTCTGAGCTTACTGGCAGAATTTTAAACTAATTTTCATTTATTTAAGACTTAGCAGAGAGGGAGCACAACTGGGGCAGACCATTCAAGTGCTATCTGTTATTAATCTGAGCCATGGTAAATTTGTTTATACTAGAGTTTCTGTGGTCTTACTTTGCATTCCAATGAAATGATAGAACCTGATCCCCTGATGGAATGTTCTCTTTCAGGTCTAAAATGACTGGGTGATAAAGCATTACAGGCTGGCAGGAATACTGAGCAGTTCTTGATAGTGAACACAGGGAAAGGCATTGTTTCTCTTGCTGATTAGCCTCCTAGTAGTCTGGTGCCCAATGGATCCTGACCTGTGCTCTCAGAAACCCCAAATTTAGAAATATTGAGGGAATTCTTCTAAAATGAATTATAGGTTCAAGAATTCATATTCAAAATATATAGCAACAGGGGAATCTTTCTAGTAGTACACAGTGCTTCAAAGAAATAGGGAAAATTGATGGACAAAAGCCTAATGATAGTGTCTAGTCCGACTTCCTGCTTTCTATAAAGGTGAGCTCTTATGATGCCCATTAATGTAATTTATGATGACCAGCTAGGTAACACAGAACAGTAATCTTACCAAAAATGGATGCAATGCTAACAATATAAGCTGTTTAAGAAGGAACCCTTTCTCTGTTCACCTGAAACTACCACAACATTGTTAACTGGCTCTAGTGCAATACAAAATAAAAAGTTTAAAGTTAAAAAAAAAAAAAAAAGGAACCCTATAGGATTTTTAAAAGAAAAAGAAAGCTGGTTTACTTTGCTGACTCTCAAAAGGAAATCAGAAAGAGCTGCACTGTTCACTTCCCCCCTCCTTTTAGTTGTGTGGGTGTCCTGTGAGAGCACTGGAGGAGGAAGAAGTGGGATTCCCTGAGGATGGGCTTTCCCAGCCTCCTCTAGAGCCGTCCAGGTTTGTGAATCAATGCCAGGGGTGGGCCAGGCAAGGCTTTCCCTTCACCCACACAGGCCATGATTAAGAAGGCCTCCATCTGTCAACAGACACTTTCAGCTGCATTTCCAGACCAGCTTCCTCCCAACTGACTCACTTGGTGATGCCACAATCTGATGTTTATGACCTAACAGTTGATCACCATGGAAGTAGCACAAACCTTAAACTGTTGAGGAGCAAAACGAGAGTTGAGGTGCTGGACAGTTTAGAAAAAGAAAAAAAGAAGACCCTTATTCACGGAGACCACAGGTCAAGACTGAACAACCCATGCCTCATGTGGGCACTTCCACCGGTTGCTAAAACTGATGTTTGGATGCCTTCGTGCCTATTGGAGAACCCAAATAAGGATTTAGGGTAACCAAGTACAAACAGACGCCATGGTATTTAGAAACGAAGGGCAAAAAGTCAAAGGGAAAAATGTGTATGTAGCTATTTAATGAGGTTTGGATGACAAGTTCTCTTTCCTTACCTTTTTGCCAGCATGTGGCAATGGTTTTTACAAGAGAAAGCATGCTGAATGCCAAGAAAAGACTAAGATCCTCTAAAACTCAACCTTACAAATATCCCGAATGGTATATTCACAAAGTGGGAGTGTCAGGATAAACTTTCTGGTTGTTCCATGCCCTGCGATGAAAATAAAAGCTAAAATGAAAAAGCCAATGGAGCAAAATACTGCTTTTTAGTAAAAATGATCATATCAAATGCTGTGAATGGCAGGAGTCTTGACACAGATGTCAGAAGTAGATGAGGATTGTGGCGTGGTCAAGGTGAAGTGAGTCTGACTTCCTGGCTTGCCCTCCCCAGACTAATATTCAGAAAGGACTGCCCTTCCCCAGCCCTAAACAGCCTTGTAGGAACAGTGTCTTCCAGTAGTTCTGCGGCTTACAAGTGATGCGAGAGTCTTTTTATAACTGCTGAGGTTTAATTTAAAAGGAAGCTCAGAATCAGCGGTAAAGGGAGGGGAACGATGTGAACTACAGACCATCTGAAATGGGAAAAATCATAAATACCAGAGTGTCTGATTATTTGAGCGTCTCTTGAAGCCGAATAATGAACCTTCTTCATGTTCTGCCTTTCTGGACTTGGCTCCCTCTGACAAATTTGCAGGCATCAGGGTCTGTCTGGAATTCATTCCAAGTTGGAGGGATATTTTTTCCCTTGACATTTTGCAGCTGAGACAGCCCCGAGCAGGAAGCTGAGGAGCGTAACATTACCAAATATGTCCTTTCTCCTGCCCTTAATATTTTATTTCCACAGGAAAAGAAGGCAGATGCTGGCCAATGAGACCTGGCCAATGAGAATGTCGCAAGGGCAGGCGGCCTCTACTGGCAGTGGAGAAGTTGATCAGATGCCATTTTTCACACACAAAAAAGAAACTATTCTAGGTACCACTGGTTGAAATTTGTGCTACGCTGCAGGAAGAAGTCTGACAGTTTCCTACTAGTTATTTCAGGGGATTTATTTATCACTACACTGGTCTCGTTTCCTCAAGCACGCCTCCGTTAAGAAAGCAGTCAGTGTGGAGTCGAGGAAAGGGTGTAGGAATGGGAGTCAGGAGAAAGCTGGCCTCAGTCGCCTGCTTACATGCTCATGTCTCTGACCAGATCATCCCACCTCTCGGGGGTTCACATGTTTTATGTGTAAAATGAAGGTCCAGATGCAATGTCTTGGATTCCTTCTGGGTTCCTAAAACTAAAGGCTCCAAGCTAGTTTGATCACATGCCTCAACCACTAAAGTCAACTGGAATATCTATCCAGACATGTGCATGTGTGTGTACATGTGATGTTTTATATATTATATAAAATATAAATTAAAAAGGAGATACATGTAAATTCTAATATTTTCTCTCCAAACTGTAATAGTTTATCTTAAATACAGCTGAGGCAAGCTCATTCCTTTTTGAAAATCACTGCTTTAAGATACAATTTCAAGTCTACTTTTGTGATGGGTGTAAGATATTAGCCCTAAATTGTCATTTCTATACCCACTAGGGAAGAGCTGAAGTCTTTCAAGTGTCTGCAGACTGCATACCTTTTGATTGCATATTTAAAATGTGAGACAACTTTTTTTTAATATATTACCTCCTTAGTTTCCTGTTATAACAACTTAAAAAAAATAGTTATAGAGAATTTCTTTACTGAGGGAAATCACAGAGGAAGCTAGTTATAAACAGCAACTGACTTTTCATCTTGAGTCAGGGAAATGTTTGGGAGCAGCAGAGCATGGGAAGGTCTGGAGCATCTATGTCTTGTCCAAGGACAGAAGCCGCCTTTCAGCTCCTGTGGGCTGTCGTCATGCAAGACTGCAGGCCACTTGCTGCCATGTGATTTCTCAAGAGGATCAGGAGACCTAGATTTTAATGTGAAATTAAGTTAATTTCTCAAATGAACACTGCTCAAAATTTTAGAGCCAAGGATACAATGATGATGAACCACACCCAGCTAACAGGAGGCCATGGTTGGCTATTCCTGAGCTCATATTCAGCTCATTTAGCTTTGTCATTTTTTGTGAGAGTATTGGGATTTTGCAATCAGACACCCAGGCTCTTGGCAGGGTGATTATGGATGTGTAAGACTGAAAAACATGAGATGTCATTGCATTGAGATCATAATGTTTTGCTCTCACCAAATTTTCTAAAAGAGCCACTTCTTGAATTCTCTTAAGATAGTACCATCAGACCAGTGATCTTTATTGTTTCATCATTAAAATAAGGAAAATATTGTATTATATTTGCTGGATCTGTCACTTTTCTATACGGAAATCTCATAGGAAAAAGATACTGTTTTAAACAAATTTTGATGTCTCACTAGATTGGCAAGCTTTTTCAAAGATATTTTCCAGTAAATACTTAGCCATTGTGGGCTCTATGGTCGCTGGTGCAACTCCTGAACTCTGTGCAGCTGCACAAAAGCAGCTGCAGACAATACAGATGAATAGACTAGCTGATTTCCAATAACACTTTATCTATACAAACAAGCTGTAGGCCATATTTGGCCCATGGGCTATCGTTTAATATAGTTATGGCATTAAATCATAACGTTGTCTTCAAAGGGGTAATCTGTGTTTGATTCAATTCTATCTTCAGTCCACACAAGCCTGGCCCAGAAGAAGTACTCCATGAACATTTGCTCAAATAAATGGAAGGTTGTGGAACTTAGCCATTTATATCAATAATAGTCAACTTCCCATTTGGGTGACTGAAGATCCATAGTAGAGGTTATAGGTATGTTCACCCTGAGGCTTACATCAGTATATACGTTCCCCCAGAGAGCCTGTGGTTAATCCAAATGTTCTGAACAAGGGAAGGGGGTGCTCAGCCAGGCTCCTGAAGCCAAGTGACCTTAGGCAATGCTTAGACCCCACTCTTAGACTGATAGGCCAGAGAACAAGAACCATGAGAAGATCCTCATGGTTTCACAGACAGGCTTCTCCCAAATCTTTCCTTAACTCTTTCAGTAACTTAAATGTCCAAATGCCAAGCATCTACTGTTTCCTTATGCAGTAGCGCAGGATATGTACACACACTGAAACATTTCCCCAAAACATTTCTCTCCTGCTATGAGAAGTTCACTGGGATATTTTTGTCTTTGCTTATATAATATTTATTTCTAGTGCTGGTGAAAACTCTCTAAATTGATTTTATTACTCACCAGGTATGGCATTTGATTTGACTATCAAGGAAATAGACTCAGTGATTCTCCTAACAGGATTTACAAGCTAGCTGAAGAGATAAGACATGCATATGCCAACATGTACGGAAGAGGCTGCCAAGAGACAAGGTCCAGCATGGTGGCGTTTGGGTTTCTTCAGTGGTAGGAGTTGGAGTTTTGAAATCACAGATCAGTGGTATACTGGTTGGGGCTGGAGCCCTGACACATAGAAAATCTGCTTGCAAGGGAGGAGGCGGGTGGAGTGGGAAAATGTATAAACTGGGATAAGGCCTCACTTTAGGAATATAGATAAATATTCCAAGTAAAAAAGCCACACAAGACATTTCCATTCCCAGGATGAAGGAGAAACTGCATAAAAACTGCTCAAGGATTTGTTGACTGGAACTATGTATGAGAGGATCAAAGAGGAATGAAATGTCCTCATTTGGTTCATTTACAAATTGAACTATCAGAAGGAATAGTCTGGAGATGAATATGATTTTTTTAAGTGAAGGTAACTCTTTAGAAGAAAAAGGAGATACAATTTGAATATTGATTAAGTCAATCTAGACATGCAATTATAAAAAAAATTTAAAGTGTATTTTGCTTAAGATTTTTAAGTTACAAAAATATAGACGCACAAGTGTCCTTTAGCTGAGGGACCTTAGTTTGCCACATCTTGAATGGTTTGGGGTAGATAATGGGGAAAATAACCCTTCTAGAGGCTGTAGGTAGTCAAATAGTCAAGCAGATTAATTAGCTTTGATAGTCACATTCAAGTTGTGGCTAAAAACACATTGATTGGAGGAGTGAAGGAGCATGAAATGGAAGGGGTAGAATTGGCAGAAAGGGCTCAGTATTGGTGACAACCACACTAAAAGTAGCCACATTAATTTTCATCAACATAAAGAAATTAGAAAGCAGAGAACCCTTGTAGAAAAGTCCTGGAAGTGAGAACCAAGCCAAGGTGGAAAAAAAGAAATAGAAATGCCCATGAAATAGCTTGGGATGGATAAATTAGTGCTCAAGGAAGACATATATACTTGAGAATCAAAAAGCTAAGGAATGCGCAAAATGGCTTAAGAAGGGAGACAGAACACAGAGAAAATAAGAGGCTTAGTACTGAAACTCAGAAGAGGAGGAAATGACATTATTACTAATTTTCTTTATTATATATGACTCCAGTTTTATGGAGAAAATATCAGACAGCAACACATATCTTATTTGAAGATAATTTTCACCTTGACAATTCTATAATGGGGTTTTCAGTCTAAAAAAAAAAAAGAACAAATAAAAAATGGAAAACAATAACCAAGCAAAGCTGATGGCATTCATATTACACAGAAGATGGCATCATGGAAGTCAGTAGTCTGGTTTAGGGAGCATGTTTGGAATTACGGACCAATGATGTAAACTTCTGCCAAATTTTTTTTTAAATACAATTAATTTTAAACCTTCTTTGAAAAATCTTGGGTGTTATGAGTACACTGAATGCTGCTAAGTCCACCAGAAACCAAGTCTTGGTGATTTCATTAACATTGTGTTTCAAGAAACACTTCTGGAAAGAACATGCCTACTTTTAAAGCCAAATATTATATGTTCTCTTAAAGCTTAGATGCCATTATCCAAGTGGTTTATCCTAAATTTCCAAAGCATACTGGGAATAAACACAGAATCTTTAGTGGTGATGTTCTCAAAGTTATGGTTTTAAGAGCAAAGCTTACTGAAGTTGGTTTCAAAGAGCTGTTCAAGAGTTCTTAACTCATTGGAAGAATAGGCATGAGGCTTTAAATCAAGATTAGTTAAAAGATACCTGAAAACAAAAATCAAGCAGCATGACAGGTGCAAGTAGTTCTGGACTTATAGGAAGAGAAGGGGCACTTAGCCTGGAACCCTGAAGCTTAGGGAAATCTCTCAGTTGAGACTTGTCTTGTTGGATGGCTCATTCTAGTCTGACCATCTCATTAGTAAAATGAAAAGGAGTTGCAGAAGGTATGGACTACCTCACCTTGGCGGCTGGACTCTCCTTCACCTTGGGGTCCCATCTCTGTCCTTTGCCCTCGGAAAAAAAATCACTGTATTCCCTTTGTTCTGGGCAAGTCACTCTAATAGATGGCTTTTAGTATCGTGGAACATTTTTTCCTGGACACTCCATCTGCTGCAAAGGTAGAGTTAACATTTTTTATTACTTCCCTCCTTTCTCATTAACTTGGTTTATTTATTGAGGTGAACTTATTATAAACATGTATATGCAATTTGGGGCTTCCCAGGTGGCTCAGTGGTAAAGAATCCACCTGGCAAGCAGGAGATACAGGTTCTGTCCCTGGGCTGGGAATATCCTCTTGAGAAGGAACTGACAACCCATTTACCCTATGGACAGAATAGCCTGATGAGCTACAGTACATAGGATCGCAAAGAGTCAGACATGACTTAGCAACTATTACATATCAGCAATATGTAATTTGACATTTCATTTGATTATTCTTGCACCTAATTCATAAAACAATATTTCTAGAGTCCTGCTTAATGAGAGGTGGAGTTAATACAAAGTGTTGTGGATGATAAGGAGTGACCTTTGAAATGTGATCATTTCCCTAAGCCTTTCTTTACACAGGAACTGAATTTATTCTGCACATATAGTGTATTGCAACTTTCAGCATGAAATTTCAGCAAGAAAACTCTGTAAGAGACAGAAAATAAAAATGACTGATTTTTCTAGAAAAGAAAATCTTTAGAAAGGAAACAACATCACCAGAGTCCAAGGCAACTAAAAGTATTTCCTGAGTGCATAGAAAGATATGTTTAGCTTTAAAGGACAATACTCATTTTCCCTCTTGAAATGTCAGTATGAGTAAACCAAGTCACCTAACTTCAGTAGCTTGGAAAGTGCTGGGTCAAGCGTGGTCAGGCTGGGGTGTAAGTGTGGTTAGGGCTCAAGTTACGAGTGAAACTGGAGGTCAACTTATCATATGCCCTGATATTTAATTTTTATAAGTAATCCAAATGTAAAGCAATGTAAAATATGCTTTATTCTCTTATCTTGATGTATGTAACTGTCATAAGGACAAAGTATAAATGTATGATTTTTATATGACTTGGAAGTTAGCAAATTATCAAAGACAAGGTATTAATTTTTTTTTAAGGTATTAATTTTTACTGGACATGTCCAAGTGTCTGTTATGGTCCAGTGATACTTGGATGACTGATAAAATAGGTATAGAAATGTTAAAACATTACAAATTTTTTAATATTTCAAAATGTTCCACAGTCACCACAGCCAACTGGTATAAATACCACATTAGTTTGTGAGTATCTCTGGAACTGTAAACTGAAAAAGGAAGGATAGCAAGAAATAATGGTTGCTCAGCATCATAGAAAATAGCACATTGTGATGAAAGAATGGATATACATTCATATTATCTGAGAGGATGGATTTGATACATTATTTAATATATTTTCTTTTATCTAAGGGCTTCTGCTTTTCAAATCCTACCGCCACTCCAAAACACTTTCTCTCTTCAAGGTAATAGTGACCCAGATATGATCACTTTTTCTAGGACATGGGGCACAAGGCAGGCAGAAGCATTCACTTGGAGCCTGAACAATATCAGTCACAAGTACAGATGCTTAGGGTTACAGGGTGCTATTCAGTGCTGACACTGGATCCATGGAAAGGGCACCATGTTTCTTTATCATGCTTATTTATCACATTGTTATGTAAAGGCAGTACTATACAAAGGTGATCTCTCAAGTGTTTTCATAGTTGTGTAAAATTCTAAAAGGTTTATGGCATGAACAAACGTCCCCAGAAGGATATTATGGGATTCCTTGGCAAGCTAGAATTTGGTAATACATTGTATTATCAAGGTATACCATGAAGAAACAGAGGTATAGATTCACTTCAAGCCAAAGAGCTTCAGCAATTATTTCTCTTCTTGTGGACTTGGTTAAATCTGTTGCAGAGGAAACCAGGTTTCTTTCAGTGCTTTGTTTTCTTATGCAAATTCCTGATCCAATTGAACCTGGCAACTTCATGTTAGTCCCAGTTTTCTTGCTCTCGTGCCACTATATCTCTGTATCTTTTTACCCCAAAACCCTCTGTCATCACCAGTTTAATTTCAGTTTAATTACAATCATTTTCAAATTTTGATCCATCAAAAGGTCTGGTCTTCCCTAAGCATGCACTCCCCATTTCAGTCTCTTAACACCTTACAGGCATTGAACAATAACTATCTGTTCTCTCCTGCTAGGTTTCCAGAAACAGGCTTTAGAGAGCTGCCACGTGTTTATCTTTCTTAACACTCCAACAAGAACCCCTCCGTGACTCACAGGCACAGAGAGCCAAAAGCCCTGAATGGTTGTTTATCCTCACCAGTTGAATGATCCTGCACGTGGCACTCACCATGGGCAAGAATAAGAGAACCTTGGAGAGGTGCGTCATGTAAATTGAAGAACAAACAAGACTGCATCAATTTGTGCTTTGCTTCACTCTTTTAAGGAAGTTCAGAGTTAAACATGAAACTCAACCCAGCTTGTCATCTTTGCCTGTCCGTATATGCTTGAAAGGATGACAAAGGCTTGGGGATGGAGGTCAGAGAAACATAAAAACAGTGAGGGCTTGTCATTTTTAAGAGCTTATGACACAATATCCAGTCTTTAGAACTGACACTTTGTGGTATAGAGCACATAACTCCTGATGGCTTGATTAGATCAACTTGTGATTAATAATTAAGAAGATATGGAGAGAAAATGAAGAGTTCACTTCAGCACATGTTGAGTTTGAGTTAAAGATTATCCAGTGAGATGTCTGATGGCAATCTGAAGCTGAGAACACAAAGCTTTGGAGGACATTAATATATGTTCTTTGAAGTTATGGCTATGGAGAATACTGCTCTGGAGAAGAGGTAAGGATGGAAAGTGCAGTCTTATTTAGGTGAGTAATGAAAAATAAGCAATGAAAGAGCCAAAGATGACACAGAGACGAGCAGGAGATCAAGAAGAAACTGGTCTCACAGATGTCACTTTTGTTTAGAGATATCCATCAACTCTGGTCTTAAGGAGAGTAGGCTGCTCTCATCAAAGGGGTAACAATTTTATCTTGCCTTTCCTCTCAGACATCTGAAGAAGGTTGGAATAGGACAGAGATAAATCATGAGGCCTGGTCTGGGAAAGAAGTCAATTACTCACTTGGTGAAAATGGAGGAACTCATGGAAACAGAGACGAATCTCAAAGGTTTAATGGAAACAGGTCATGTTCACTCTTGATCATTTTGGTTGTGCAACATGTTGTTTATTTCTTTCAAAGCAGTATGTAGAAGAGTCCAAAACAAAGCCATGAAGATTAAAGCTTTTTATACTTTAAAAAATGTAAATTGCAATCTATATAGCTTGCCAGTAGTACTCATAATTCTTAAATGTACTTTTCTGAGTTTGACAAGTGTATGCAATAAATCAAAAGTATAATTTTTTTTTCTCCTAGGAACTAATCCTCTAGTTAATAGACTCCAAAACTTCCTATTACTAAAAAAAGTAACCTGAAATTACTATTGTAATAATATTGATACGGTGATTCCTTAATGATTTTTATTTATAGTAATGAATGTCTTAAAAACTGCAAGGCTCTGAACACCTTAATGCCATAGCACAAAATTTTTTAAAGTTTTGGGTTGGGTTCAAATAGATTTAGGAGAATACTCTTTTCCTAAACTAAATTGAAATTTATCTCCCTTGACTATCAATCAAAAACTAAAGTCTTAAGCTTTAATGTATAAGTTAGCCATTGTAGATAGATACAACCAGTCATTTTAAAGTCTAGAAAAATCCAGTATTTATTAATTACCTTACACATACATGTAAGGAAAAATAACATTGGAAATAAATGTATTTAAATACGTAAGCTTAGAGACTATTTTCTTTGGAAGTGAAGATTATGTGTAAGGTTGTAAAGATTTCATAAGAGAGTATACATACAGTACTTGCCCCAGGGTCTGGCACATAGAACCACTCAATGAGAACTATCACTTATTATGATATCATCATTCCAGCAAAACCAATCTCATGATGTTGTCATTGTTATAAACACTGTGAGGTTTTATTTTGCATTTCATTTAAGACTGGTACAGTCTAATTATTTGTTTAAAAAGAAAAGTCATACCAGTAGTCCATTTAAGTTTACAAAATGGTAGTTGAAGTTTATCAAACAAAAAACCTCTCCCTAAATAGTCTCAGTTTGAGAATGACTCAAGAAATGTGGAGGCTTGGGAGCACTTGTTTAAGCTGTTAGAATGACTATAGCAAAGGGCTTCCCCATCTGCACAGCCTCACACCGGCCAAACCATTGGGCCCATCCCATCTCCTCCTGGATTAAGAGGGATCCCAGGAAGTGCCAGAGGAGCCAGCTCTACTTGACAGCTCATTAACCAGCCTCATCTAGTTGTCTTTTTCCAGAGTGTGAAATAATTTATCTTCTTTTCAGGCTAAATATATTATTTCTCTTTAGGATCCCTTGTACTGCTATTAAAGAACTCCATATTCCTCTCTCTCTCTCTTTTTTTTTTGATGATCCAACAGATGTTGGCAATTTGATCTCTGGTTCCTCTGCCTTTTCTAAAACCAGCTTGCATATCTGGAAGTTCATGGTTCATGTACTGTTGAAGCCTGTCTTGGGGAATTTTGAGCATTACTTTGCTAGCATATGAGATGAGTGCAATTGTGCAGTAGTTTGAGCATTCTTTTGCGTTGCCTTTCTTTGGGATTGAATGAAAACTGACCTTTTCCAGTTCTGTGGCCACTGCTAAGTTTTTCACATTTGCTGGCATATTGAGTGCAGCACTTTCACAGCATTATCTTTCAGGATTTGAAATAGCTCAACTGGAATTCCATCACCTCCACTAGCTTTGTTTGTAGTGATGCTTTCTAAGGTCCACTTGACTTCACATTCCAGGATGTCTGGCTCTAGGTGAGTGATCACACCATCGTGGTTATCTTGGTCATGAAGATCCTTTTTGTACAGTTCTTCTGTGTATTCTTGCTACCTCTTCTTAATATCTTCTGCTTCTGTTAGGTCCATACCATTTCTGTCCTTTACTGTTCCTATATTTGCATGAAATGTTCCCTTGGTATGTCTAACTTTCTTGAAAAGAGCTCTAGTATTTCCCATTCTATTATTTTCCTCTATTTCTTTGCACTGAGCACTGAGGAAGGCTTTCTTATCTCTCCTTGCTATTCTTTGGAACTCTGCATTCAGATGGGTATAAATTTCCTTTTCTCCTTTGGCTTTAGCTTCTCTTCTTTTCTCAGCTGTTTGTAAGACCTCCTCAGACAACCATTTTCCCTTTTTGCATTTCTTTTTCTTGGGCATGGTCTTGATCACTGCCTCTTGTACAATGTCACAAACCTCCCTCCATAGTTCTTCAGGTACTCTGTCTATCAGACCTAATCCCTTGATTCTATTTGTCACTTCCATTGTATAATCATAGGGATTTGATTTAGGTCATACCTGAATGGTCTAGTGGTTTTTCCGACTTTCTTCAATTTCAGTCTGAATCTGCCAATAAGGAGTTCATGATCTGAGCCACGGTCAGCTCCTGGTCTTGTTTTTGCTGACTGTAGAACTTCTCCATCTTTGGCTGCAAATAATATAATCAATCTGATTTCACTATTGACCATCTGGTGATGTCCATGTGACGGTCTTCTCTTGTGTTGAATCATCAAAAAAGCAAGAGAGTTACAGAAAAACATCTATTTCTGTTTTATTGATTACACCAAAGGCTTTGACTATGTGGATCACAACAAACTGTGCAAAATTCTTCAAGAGATGGGAATACCAGTCTATCTGACCTACCTCCTGAGAAATATGCAGGTGAAGAAGTAACTGTTGGAACTGGACATGGAACAACAGACTGTTTCCAATTTGGAAAAGGAGTACATCAAAGTTGTGTATTGTCACCCTGCTTATTTAACTTATATGCAGAGTACATCACGCAAAATGCCAGGATGGATGAAGTGAAGCTAGAATCAAGATTGCTAGGAGAAATATCAACAACTTCAGATATGCAGATGACACCACCCTTATGGCAGAAAGTGAAGATGAACTAAAGAGCCTCTTGATGAAACTGAAAGAGCAGAGTGAAAAAGTTGGCTTGAAACTCAACATTCAGAAAACTAAGATCATGGCATCTGGTCAAATCACTTCATGGCAAATAGATGGGGAAACAATGCAAACAGTGAGAGACTTTACTTTCTTGGGCTCCAAAATCACTGCAGATGGTGACTGCAGCCATGAAATTAAAAGGCACTTGAGGCTTGGAAGAAAAGCAATGACCAACCTAGACAGCATTAAAAAGCAGAGACATTACTCTGCCAACAAAGGTCCATCTAGTCAAAGCTATGGTTTTTCCAGTAGTCATGTATGGATGTGAGAGTTGGGCTATAAAGAAAGTTGAGCACCGAAGAACTGATGCTTTTGACTGCGGTTTTAGAGAAGACTCTTGAGAGTCCCTTGGACTGCAAGGAGATCCAACCAGTCCATCCTAAAGGAGATCAGTCCTGAATATTCATTGGAAGGACTGATGCTGATGCTGAAACTCCAGTACTTAGGCCAGCTGATGTGAAGAACTGACTCACTGGGGAAGACCCTGATGCTGGGAAAGATTGAAGGCAGGAGGAGAAGGAGACGGCAAAGGATGAGATGGTTGGATCGAATCACCGACTCAATGGACATGAGTTTGAGTAAGCTCAGGGAGTTGGTGATGGACAGGGAAGCCTGGTGTGCTGTAGTCCATGGGGTCACAAAGAGTCAGGCATGACTGAGTGACTGAACTGAACTAATATTCCTCTATTTATCCTTTCCCAGTTGAATTTCAATTCTAAATGAGAATTTTTTTTTTCTGATAAAAATCTGAAAATACTGAAATGGCTTCAGAGTATGCATCAACTTGGGTCACATTCTTTAATTACTGCTCTTTTTAATTTTCAGAGTTCCCCATCCCCCTGCTGCCTTGAGAGTCTATAATGAAGTTTGATAAAGGTAGAGTAATGCTTAGTGATTTATCAGTAACATTTATTGGAAGAATCTTGGCCATGCTGCCTCAGTCTTTGTGGGCCTAATGTTTCTGAATGTACATTAAATTTGGTATTCTTCTGTACTTAAGTTTAGATTCCCTTAACTTACCCAGTATGTTTTCTCTCTTCAGTCTTATCCTTCCACATGTTTCAGTTATGATTTATATGCTGACGCCTTCAACCATATTTTTCCAGTCTAGTCCTGCATCTAGAACACAAAGTGTACATAACCAACTATACAACCGCTCTTGGATATCCCACAGATACCTAGACCTCATCATTTCCCCCAAAAGCCTGCTGAAGTACAGGATATATTTTTTGAAAGTTCACTGCACAAAAGACATTCTGGTGTCTTAACATGTGCCAGGCCCTGGGATAAGTATTGTACTTTGCGTGCATCTTCTCATTAAATTCTGACAACCCTAAATGTAACCTTTACTTTCACGACTTTTTAAAGTTTTTCATCAACCAAGTAGAGGGACAAAACTGATTTCAAGTAACATGGCATCTAAAAAAGTGATTAGCAATAAGGCTGAGTGCCAACAGAAGTGGAAGGAAATGTAAAAAATACAATCACATCAAAAGATATCTTTAAGCATCACTTTTAAAAAGTTAGTTCTAAGCTTCTAGAAACCCTTGTAGGAACCTGCAATATAAAAATTATTTTCATTATAATATTAATATTACTTGCTTTTTACATTGTGTAGACATACTTATAGGGCAAAAACAACAGGGTGAAAAACCTCTTATACTTCAGTGTGACTCCAAAGCAGTGACCTCAAACCATACTAATGGCAATCCTATTCTCACTGCCATACTCTTGCAGTTTATTAATAATTCAATTTTTGGTAAAATAGTGAAAAGTATTAGCGTTATTAAGTTCAACCTTTAAGTTCATTGTACTTCTGGGAAAATACGATGGTTGTCTAGAGGAAAAGCACTCTGTGATCTTTTCAAGTTAGAGTTGAACTAACCGCTTTTCTTCACAGAACAAAACTATACTTATTCAAACTTGGGTATTTGTCAGATATTTTCTCCAAAATGAGTTGAAGTCATCCTGTTACCTTAGAGAAAACAACTGACAGCTTTTGATACCAATGATAAAATAAGAGTGGCAGTGAAAATTAGGATTTTGGTAAATTAAATTTCTCACTTTGAGTTTGACAGCTCTTCCCAACCTGTTATGATATTATATATATATATATATATATACGCATATTAAGTGAATGTTTAATATATATTACAACATATCATCTCTATATATAAATAATAAAATCCATCATCATTTGTAAGATCGACAAAATTTAGTGAACTAGCGGTATGTTTCAAATGATATACATGTGATTCTGCAAAATAAAGGTACAGTCAAAATACAGAACAGAGCTGTGGATGTATGAAAGTTCATGAAATAAGAATGCAAAAATTCATTGATATGCTTTAAGACTCCACACTGCAACTAACTTTTAAGAAATTACCACTTTTTGATTTCTGATAGAAGAATAGCCACAACTATCTGCAAAGGCTATTAAATTACTCCTCCGTTTTCCAAATATGTATTTATGCGAGGACAGATTTTCTGCATAAACTTTAACCAAAGCAATGCATCACAAGAGATGGAGATACAGATGTGAGTATCTACCTTTCTTTTATTGATCTAGACACTAAGACGACTTGAAAAAGTATAAAAATGTCACTGTTCTTACTAATTTTTAATTTTGGTTTAGTTTTAGTTTTCCATAAAGATATTTTATTAGTGTGTAATGAGTTTATGATTGCTATTTTAAATGAATCAATCAATAAGCATTGCTTAGTTTTGATGTCAAATATTAATAGAAATAACAGCAATAGCTATAACCCACGTGAACAAAAGCTCCTTAGGACTCTTTATAACTTTTAAGATGATAAAGGGATACTGAGGCCAAAAATATAAGAATCACTACCTTTAGACAGTAAACTCATATGACAGCTGACCAGTATAGCTGGCAGCAGGAAGTGGAGTGGTTCAGTCTGAACAATCAGAACCAAGTTGAACAAAATAAAGGAAGCCTAAGGAGTACTGTTCAAAACTCGAGGCCAGTGCTCACAATTCTGTAACATCAGTAAAAAAATGTCTGATCCTCTCATCCCGCTGGTTATATCCCCTCAGGTGACAGAGAGCATCACTATGGCATCACTTCCAACCACAGAAACCATAAATATATAAACAACCTTCCACCTCTTTCAGGGAAGCCAAAGGATATGCCAGAGTGCAGAGCTCTGTTTACATGGGGAGAAGTCTCACTGTCTCTTGCTGGTAAAAGAATCGTGATTTTGCCAAGGCTGCCTGGAAGGTGGGGGAGTGGAAATCCCATGTGAAATAATATCAGAAAGTTTCTTTTCCAAAGCTGCAGGACCAAGTATGGAGTGGGAAATGGGAAAAGCACAAATGGAGGCAGCCATCCAAGGGGGTAATATTAGGAGCACAGAGATATAAAATGTACTCTAAACTCAGTGACACTGTGTCATTAGATGATAACTGTCTAAAATACATTTTTAAACATGCCACTTATAACAGTTAACAAAATGAGTAAAGGCAATCCCTTTATTTTTATTCTATCTTCATTATGTTTGTGCTTAGTCACTCAGTCATGTCCAACTCTTTGAGACCCCACGGTCTGTACTCTGCCAGGCTCCTCTGTCCATAGGGTTATCCAGGCAAGATTACTGGAGTGGGTTGCCATTTCCTTCTTCAGAGGATCTTCCTGACCCAGGGATCGAACCCAGGTCTCCTGCACTGCAGCCAGATTCTTTACTAACTGAACTACTAGGGAAGCCTACATTGTCCCACATTGTGTTTAGATGTACTATTTCTTGGCAAAATTTTAAAAAACTATAGCAGTCTCTCAAACCCAATTACTACTTCAGTTTCATACATTTAAACACTAGCCATGATGTTTGAGTGAATCTGCCATAAACTTAAGAAAATAATTCAGGTTTATTAAAGACCAAACCAATGTGTATTCTATTTGGCTGTCCTGTTTGTCAGTTCATGCATATCAACAGGTATGAGCTGAGTGGGAATTCATGGAAGCACAAGTCAAAACCTGGGATTTGTGTTGTAACTGTGTGGACCAATAGACTTGCTAAAACTTGTACGGACAGAAACTGACAACTCTTTTCTTTCTAGGCATATCTAGTAGTCCTGGCCATTTTGATGAATCTACTTTCAACTTTTTGCAAAGATATTGCCAGCTTATGAATAATTGTACTTCCCCTGCAAGTGAGTGAAAAGTAGGACTGCTTTCTTTAGAATACTGGTAGGTAGCTCATTGTAATAACCCAGAAACATGAGATAGAAAAAAAGAAATATGATGAGATCATTTATCTGGTCATCTCCTGTTTTGTACCCACATTCCTGTAACAATATCCTTAGCAGCATATTCTCACCTGGGTGTTAGTTTTCCCACAGGCCTTATTCTTCACCAGTACTTATGTTTTGTTTTAGATNTATATATATATATATATACGCATATTAAGTGAATGTTTAATATATATTACAACATATCATCTCTATATATAAATAATAAAATCCATCATCATTTGTAAGATCGACAAAATTTAGTGAACTAGCAGTATGTTTCAAATGATATACATGTGATTCTGCAAAATAAAGGTACAGTCAAAATACAGAACAGAGCTGTGGATGTATGAAAGTTCATGAAATAAGAATGCAAAAATTCATTGATATGCTTTAAGACTCCACACTGCAACTAACTTTTAAGAAATTACCACTTTTTGATTTCTGATAGAAGAATAGCCACAACTATCTGCAAAGGCTATTAAATTACTCCTCCGTTTTCCAAATATGTATTTATGCGAGGACAGATTTTCTGCATAAACTTTAACCAAAGCAATGCATCACAAGAGATGGAGATACAGATGTGAGTATCTACCTTTCTTTTATTGATCTAGACACTAAGACGACTTGAAAAAGTATAAAAATGTCACTGTTCTTACTAATTTTTAATTTTGGTTTAGTTTTAGTTTTCCATAAAGATATTTTATTAGTGTGTAATGAGTTTATGATTGCTATTTTAAATGAATCAATCAATAAGCATTGCTTAGTTTTGATGTCAAATATTAATAGAAATAACAGCAATAGCTATAACCCACGTGAACAAAAGCTCCTTAGGACTCTTTATAACTTTTAAGATGATAAAGGGATACTGAGGCCAAAAATATAAGAATCACTACCTTTAGACAGTAAACTCATATGACAGCTGACCAGTATAGCTGGCAGCAGGAAGTGGAGTGGTTCAGTCTGAACAATCAGAACCAAGTTGAACAAAATAAAGGAAGCCTAAGGAGTACTGTTCAAAACTCAAGGCCAGTGCTCACAATTCTGTAACATCAGTAAAAAAATGTCTGATCCTCTCATCCCGCTGGTTATATCCCCTCAGGTGACAGAGAGCATCACTATGGCATCACTTCCAACCACAGAAACCATAAATATATAAACAACCTTCCACCTCTTTCAGGGAAGCCAAAGGATATGCCAGAGTGCAGAGCTCTGTTTACATGGGGAGAAGTCTCACTGTCTCTTGCTGGTAAAAGAATCGTGATTTTGCCAAGGCTGCCTGGAAGGTGGGGGAGTGGAAATCCCATGTGAAATAATATCAGAAAGTTTCTTTTCCAAAGCTGCAGGACCAAGTATGGAGTGGGAAATGGGAAAAGCACAAATGGAGGCAGCCATCCAAGGGGGTAATATTAGGAGCACAGAGATATAAAATGTACTCTAAACTCAGTGACACTGTGTCATTAGATGATAACTGTCTAAAATACATTTTTAAACATGCCACTTATAACAGTTAACAAAATGAGTAAAGGCAATCCCTTTATTTTTATTCTATCTTCATTATGTTTGTGCTTAGTCACTCAGTCATGTCCAACTCTTTGAGACCCCACGGTCTGTACTCTGCCAGGCTCCTCTGTCCATAGGGTTATCCAGGCAAGATTACTGGAGTGGGTTGCCATTTCCTTCTTCAGAGGATCTTCCTGACCCAGGGATCGAACCCAGGTCTCCTGCACTGCAGGCAGATTCTTTACTAACTGAACTACTAGGGAAGCCTACATTGTCCCACATTGTGTTTAGATGTACTATTTCTTGGCAAAATTTTAAAAAACTATAGCAGTCTCTCAAACCCAATTACTACTTCAGTTTCATACATTTAAACACTAGCCATGATGTTTGAGTGAATCTGCCATAAACTTAAGAAAATAATTCAGGTTTATTAAAGACCAAACCAATGTGTATTCTATTTGGCTGTCCTGTTTGTCAGTTCATGCATATCAACAGGTATGAGCTGAGTGGGAATTCATGGAAGCACAAGTCAAAACCTGGGATTTGTGTTGTAACTGTGTGGACCAATAGACTTGCTAAAACTTGTACGGACAGAAACTGACAACTCTTTTCTTTCTAGGCATATCTAGTAGTCCTGGCCATTTTGATGAATCTACTTTCAACTTTTTGCAAAGATATTGCCAGCTTATGAATAATTGTACTTCCCCTGCAAGTGAGTGAAAAGTAGGACTGCTTTCTTTAGAATACTGGTAGGTAGCTCATTGTAATAACCCAGAAACATGAGATAGAAAAAAAGAAATATGATGAGATCATTTATCTGGTCATCTCCTGTTTTGTACCCACATTCCTGTAACAATATCCTTAGCAGCATATTCTCACCTGGGTGTTAGTTTTCCCACAGGCCTTATTCTTCACCAGTACTTATGTTTTGTTTTAGATTGAGTGGGAATTCATGGAAGCACAAGTCAAAACCTGGGATTTGTGTTGTAACTGTGTGGACCAATAGACTTGCTAAAACTTGTACGGACAGAAACTGACAACTCTTTTCTTTCTAGGCATATCTAGTAGTCCTGGCCATTTTGATGAATCTACTTTCAACTTTTTGCAAAGATATTGCCAGCTTATGAATAATTGTACTTCCCCTGCAAGTGAGTGAAAAGTAGGACTGCTTTCTTTAGAATACTGGTAGGTAGCTCATTGTAATAACCCAGAAACATGAGATAGAAAAAAAGAAATATGATGAGATCATTTATCTGGTCATCTCCTGTTTTGTACCCACATTCCTGTAACAATATCCTTAGCAGCATATTCTCACCTGGGTGTTAGTTTTCCCACAGGCCTTATTCTTCACCAGTACTTATGTTTTGTTTTAGACTATTTTGCTTTTGATTTTATTACTCCCCTTCCATGCTTATTTTCTGTAGATACTAGCTTCCAAGGCTGTTTTGGTTATCTGACCATAAGTAGAATACTGTATTGTTTTACAGCATGATTAAGAACAAAGAAACAAATTTCCAGATCATTTACATGTATATATACTTTCAAAGATATTAGGCTCCCCTAGATAAAGCATTCTTATTTTTATTCATATTAATTTCTAAAATAGAGACTAAAATATCTCAAAAAGCTTTCCAAGAATGTTATCTTTTATACTCCACTTAACCATTTGTTGCCAATGACAAAGCTCACAAAACTTCTTGTATAAAAACAGACTGAGTGAATCAGATGTATGTATTAGAGCAATTGTGTATTATTTAGCCATTTAGCCCACATTTGTGTTTTATCTTTCTTGCTTTAACTCACTTGCCTGAGTCAAAAAAAATGAAATGTTCTAGAAATGTGAAAAGAGAGCATAGTGTTTGAAGACTGTTATAATACTGTTATATAGACTGTTATAATACTGCTCAAATGATTCCTGATAAGTAGCATTTACTTACCTTCTACTTTTGATTTGATTCTCCCCCAGTAATATTGGACATTAGCAAGACTTTCTTCTTTTCTTTATAAAAACTTTCTTTACACTCATGTTTTATTAGGCCATATCAGTCAGTCTCCTGAAGTTCTAAGACATTTTTGTATTCACTATCAAAACTTCACACATCACCAACACCTTCCCTTTCCTCAGCTGAAAAACCCAAGACAGGAGGACATGACATGTGATACATGGCAACACGTGAGCGTCTGGCTACAGTTGGTTTCTGGAAGGGGCCCAGTTGTTTTCAAGGTATTAAAATGTTTTCTATCAGTTCTTATCAATTATTAAGCATCCCCACATTCAACCCAGGTTTTCGGCTGCTCTCTAAGAATAAAAATATGAATAATGTGAATAAAATATAGCCTCTTATCTCAAGATGCTCACCATCTAGTAAACAGAGACACACTGCAGATACAATTCAATACACATTGTGAACATCATGTATTCACTCACACACTGGGACCCTGCCAAGCCAGGCACTGTGATGATCATGCCCGCAGATGGGAACTTAGAGGAAAGGGTCTTGGCCCAAGAGGGTTTAGAGATGACTTCCTGGAAGAAATATCATTTTTGACGTTATACAGATGAAGATAGGGGCAAGGGCATTTTAGGTAAGTAAAGGGTATAGTCAAAAGAAGAGTAGTGAAATATCATGGACAATGCAGAAATCTATGCTAGCTGCTCTTTCTAGAACATTAAATGCTAGGGTTAGAGAAATGACTGACTTGGTGTTCTGTTAAGGAGAAAGAGTTGGGTCGGAAATGATCAAAAAGTACCCATCTTCTCAAGAGCCCCTTGACTAGAAGAGAGGAAAGACTGATGGCACCCTCTCAGCAAAGTATTACAAACTGGTTAGGCTAACTTATAAATACTGTGTAGAATTTGGGTAAGAGCTTCCCATCCTGTGGTACAGACAGAAAAAGTGCCATGGAAATAAACAGGAAGGTTAGCTCGACCAAAAAACTGAATTTTTCAGACATACAGCATGTATATTCATACACACATACAAACACACACATTAGCATTGCATAGCAATTTATTTGTATTAGCTGAAAAACATTTACTCAATAAGTAATGTACCTAAAGCCACTACCCAGGTAATGATTTTCCTGAAATTGAGTGAAAACAATTTAATCAGCTTAAACCAGATCTCCGCTCACTTTAGTTCCTATCCACTTCCTAGTTTCTACAACTTCTAAGATCAGAAATCCTCTTACTATATGCTTCCATGAGGACGGTAAGAAGACAGAGACATATTATCTTTATATCACCTAGGTTATCCTATCCCTTCCTACCTATCCTTCATGGGATTGTCTGGAGAAAAATTTGTTCTGTGATGTGAACTGCATACAAACTATTCACTGCTGACCACATCCGCTGGGTAAGACTTGCCGATCCCAAGGAATGTACAGACGCAGGTTCCAAAACACAAGCTGACTGATCATTCTGGCTGTCTAATTTGGGAACTAATTAAATGTTTTAACTGGAAGTCTCTCCTCACTTCAGCAGAACAGAGTCATTTTGAAGCAAACATTTCAATGAAACACTTCTTTGGGAGAATCCAGTTCAACTACAAGAAACAACTGCTTCTGGTTGGCAGCACAGTCTATTCCTACTTGATCCCTCCTCCCTCTCCAATGCATACACACAGGCTAAATGCTACACTTATGCTAAGAACTGTAACTGCACAGAAAAGACGACATTATATCTTATAGATGTCAAAGTAAGTAAGTAGCTGACTGTGGCTCAGATCATGAACTCCTTATTTCCAAATTCAGACTTAAATTGAAGAAAGTAGG
>SJYX01021231.1:176962-204883 GCA_006410675.1 Oreotragus oreotragus | reverse complement strand
AAGAGTACCTTAAAGTAATGGAAGTAGGCAGCAGCATCCTTAAATATAAATCATTTTCACCTCCACAGGCCACATGATATGTTTCATCTCTGTCGCTCTGTCTGTATTGAAAGTGAATGTTTATAGTCTCAGTTCATCAGTTCGCATTAGCCTCATGCTGAATATTTAAACACAGAACAATCTGAACACACCATGCAGGAAGACAGTGACTGCACTTTCATCGGAACACCACGGGCTCATCTAATAATAATTTAGTAAATCAGCCATTTAGTGGCTCAGTTGTGCAATGCATTGTGCCAAATATCATTCAGTTCCACTGTACACTTGCAGAATGGAAATTCAGATGCTAGTCACAGGCACTGGTTTTGCTCAGTGCAGAGACGAGACCCAAAATCACCCGCCCTAAAGACTGGTCGTGTTTAGTGATTTATCATAAATACAGAGCTGGGGCAAAATAAAACTGGAGTCGGCTGTATACCATGTATTCTAATTATGTTTTTATTGTTTTAGTCTTTATGCAAAGACTATCCGTAATTCAAAACCTGCAGTTGCATCAGTGAAAATACAAATAAGAAATCTTTGCATAACCACATTGCCTGTTAGCAGAAAAGAGGATGACTGAGGGTTTCAGAAGAGGAGAAAGAAAAACCCTATGTCTTTATCTTCCACACTGTGACACCGGCCCTGCTCTCTAATCCTAATCGTTTATTTGTTTTGTTTTCAATTTTAAGAAACTCTATTAACATTATATCTGGAAATCAAAATGACTCAAACCAAAAAAAAAAAAAAAATACAGTAACAAAAGCAAATCATATGGTATATTCACCTCTTAGGAAAAGCATGCTTGGGTTTGTTTCCAAAAACCATTTTGTCTCTGCCTTTTCTTGTCAGAAACACAAACCGTGGAATGCAGTTCTTTTTTACCCCTCTCTCCTCTGTCTCTGCCAGAAAACTCACAGGCAAATTCCACTTCCCCATTTTGATAATATGCCCAGTTTAGGGGCTTGGTGTCCCCTCCTGCTTATGCTTCTTTTGTCGGGGGAGTTTAACCTAGTTTTGTGTGCCCTTGAAATTGTATACACAAGTATATGTGTGAGGTGAGTGTGCACACACCTGCATGCACACATTATTTTTCTGGGGACGGAGATTGTAGCTTCATTAAAAAGGCCATGACTCCCACAGAAGCTTTAATTCTCACTGTGTTACTTCATCTATGTTACTTTAACTAACCAACTCTGCAGTAAGGTATTCTGTCACTATTGAATCATGCCCAATTTAGAGATGAGGAAACTGAGGCTCAGGACAGCTCATGCAGCTGTCAATAGAGATTTTCCATGTCCAGATTTCCTTACCATTAGTCTGTTCAGAGTCTTTCACAGGGTTTTGCAGGCACATAATCCACATTGGCTCTAAGAATGCACATGGTTTGCCCAAATTCTCTGGAAAATAAGTAAGGATTATCACTGTTATCACTGCCTCCTGCTCCGTAAGCCTGTCTGCTGAGCTTGAAGCTGGTCTGAGTTCACCGATGAGGAAACGGAGGAAACCAAGGGCTGCATTTACAATGCTGCAAGTGGCCGAGCAGGTTTTGAGCCAATGCTCTTGGATTCCAGAGCCCAAATCTCTAAGGCACTGCCTCCTAGAATTAAGAAATGGGAATTGTGAGAAAAAAGGCAGTTTTATAAACCAGATTTTTAGAATTCCGCAGGTTCAGCTAGAGGGAGGAGGAAGGTGGTAGCAGGGTCTGAGGGTAGCTCACAGATGGCTGAGTCAGGGGAAAGAGGCAGCAGGAATTAAAAATACATATACAATACCGGGAGATAATTTTCTTTCTCTTTAGCCCCCGAGTCATCGTGGTAGGGACTTGTAATAACAGTTACTCCAATAGCTGTATTCTTGAGCCTCCTTCAAGTCCTTTTTTAGCATGGAGCTCTTGATGGGTGGGTGCGTGTGTGGGGGGCGGGGGGGTAACTTTAACCTTCATATCACACCCTGTGTACAGAGGCTTTGAATGTAATTACTCATTAGTTCAAGGAGAAGTCACAGGAGGAGGCACAAGGGGCTCACTTCTACCGCCTAACCACCGAACACCCTCCTCTTAAAGACCGAAGAAACAGACACTAGGACATCTCTGGCCATGCTTACTATTTTCAGCCTTGAGTAACACTTCAATTAAACATGGGAGTAATAAGAACCAACAGAGCCCCAGCAGTCTTGAGGCAGTGAATTTTAATTGCAGTTATAGTCAGGACCATCTGTAAAGCTTTGGGAATCACCATTTACAGATACCATTCGTCTGGAGGTACATGCAATAACCAGTGATGTTCAACAATTTAAGAAGCCAAAACCAATTCTATTTTTGCCTCCCTTAGATATCCTTAAAGTCCAGCGTAGTTCCAGCCTGCATGTATCACTTACTCAAGTTTAACTACACGTACTTGTCCAAAAATATAAATATACACATACATTTGTATACACACACACCAGACACACATACACAGACATACGCCGACATACATAAAATAAATCTCTTTGTTTACTCAATGGTCCTCTTACTTTCAAACTAGATATTTATTCTCTCTCACCCTAGGGAATGGGAAGCCACAGCCAAAAGACAAAGAGAAACACAAGTAGTTAATTTCTGCCTTTTGTGTTTCTAAGAGCCCAGGCCTTGGCAACTTAAAAGAGTTTCAAGGGTAATTTTGACGCTAGGCAGTTTTTGTTTCATGTGCTGACTTTACAACCTAGCCCTGAAAAAGGCACCTCTGTCCACAGCCTTCTCTTTAAGCAGAGACTTTCATCCTGATCAGAAAGTCGATTTCCAAGGCCACTCAGCAGGACCTAACCCAGAGCGTTGGTCTTAAACCAGTACAATGAATCGGAATAAGAAGAGCCAGCCAGAGGTTACCAAGTTCAGCTCTGTACCTCCAAGCAGGTCATATCCACAAGGGTGCGGACACCATTTTTCACTGTATTTGTGGCGGGAAGCACCCCAGGCTCCCATTCACCAATTACCATGACACCATTTAGAAGAGAATGCCACGAGACCAAAAAGGGCGGGGGAGGAGGGGGGATGCCATTGTCATCAGTCTTCTCAGGAATACCTGGTTTCACAATTTACACTTAACTGCTGACACTTGAAAAGTCGAACATTTTGGTAAAATGAATCAAGCTGTAATGTTTCTTTTATGAGATCCCCTTGCAGGAAAGGGAGGTTTGGCACCTCGTGGAGACCAAGCTTAGTTATCCATCATAGTAAAGTCAGCTGTCCTAGCCGGCTTCTCAGAGGTCACGCGATCGAACCAGCAGCTCTTACAACTATATTATTGCTTACGGAACAGTAATTGAGGCACGAGATAAAAATTACCTGGTCTAATAGGCAGCGAACAATTTTCACTCAATAAAATTATAAGCCAAATCATTCATTTCATAACACTCTGGCTAATTTATTTGTTGACCTTTTAATATCCATAGCTCTTCAGTGGTATTAACTGCAACTCAGACAAAATCTCTTGTTCATTTCACTTTCATTGATTTTTTTTTCCATTGAGGCAATAACAGCTGCCTGAAAACAGCCTTTTTCTTTCCACTGTAAAAGTCAATCATGTAAGTTAGTATGTCTTACGTTGATATAGCTGCGTTAGCTTACAACTGCCTTAATTTCATGTGATTCACAAGTCTTCTATACTGTGCTTCTAACAGATGCAAAGCTTTCTGGTGCACCTTCAGCCACGTGGCACAATGATAACATACGTTTGAGAAGAGGAGTATCATCTAATCTGAACACAAAATCTGCCTTAAAATAAGAGGCGGTTTGGAAGCACCCCTCCCATTCAAACCTCTGCAGTGTCTTTAGAATACTTTTGAAGCCTCTTGTGCGGATAGCAGTAGACCCTTTCAAAATACTTAAATCCTTTGTTTTGAAATTTTCTGCAGATTTTGATTATGGTTTGAATTTTATTTTTCTTTAAAGGCTATGGGCAATGAGTGTGTGCCGGAATGCTCCTTAAGCTTCAACTGGGTCTTCTTATATAATAAAATGCTCTGAAGTCTTTAGAATGCAGGGTTGTAAAATATAATTGTTACACATTTGGCATTTTATGCCTCCCTAGAAATAACCACTTGCTACCTACACCTCATCTATGTTCCTCCTTTCCGTTTCAATTTAGTCTAAAGTGGTCCTTAGCCATAATGAGAATGCCCCTTTCAACAGAAACATGTTTAATGATATCCATGCTGAATGTAAGCGACACTGCTCAGTCACAGGGCTTCTGAGTAAAGAGTGTTTAAAGTGTGACACTCGTGGCTTCTAATGATCTGTAGTAAGCTCCATTCTGAGAAGTTCATAATACCAGAAAAAATGAGAAATTTAAGGAATGTCTCAGAGGACTGGAAACTAAACAGTGCTCAAGTATTATTTTGGTTTGTTTTATTCTTTCCCTCACTGCCCTCATTATATGATTTTTTTTTTTTTTTAGGACGCAGAGTCTACCATTGTGGAATTTTCCATTTGGCTGAATAAACATAAAGGAAGTTGGGATAGAAAACTACCCTCCACAGAAATACCTTTCAGTACAACTAGTATTTATTGTGCTGTACATATAGCTCTGTGGGAAATGGGCTGCCAGAAACTTCCAATCAATTTTTTAGCTCTTAGACTTTCCAATCAGTGTCACCCACACTTTTGAGAAGCAAGTGGGGAAAGAGCTGGAACTTAAAGGCTAATAAGCTGATTTACACTGTTCAAAATGTGAACCCAGTGTAAACTCTAGAGTGAGGAGGTGCATGGAGTCAGTGCTGGTTTCACTGATAGGTGCTTATCGACTGTAAATCAGGAGTGATTTTGCCATTCCACTCCATATTTTGCTGATATTTGGACCCACTGTATCTTGAATCCCCTGATAAGGAAAGTAGATTGGGGATAAACGGGTGTCAGGGAAACGTGCAGTGACAGGAAAGTACTGTACTTCTTTCGTAGGACTCACCCGAGTCAACTTGACTTTGATAATTGATGCCTATTGTTTAGCTTCTGTTCTCTGCATCCCTCAGAACATTATTTTCTACTTGAGGGAGCATAAAGCCAAGCACAGATTGTCTTCTGAAATTACTGAAGCATCCCTGGGCTTTAATTTTATGAGGGAGTTTCCAGAGTCTCAAAATCTGATTCTGATATTTGAAATTAATGTTGTGTTGGTAAATGGGTACCCATCTGGCTTTATGAGTTGGTCTATATGTGTTCTGAATGGAAGGGAGTTCAGGCCATCTCCCCTGCTCATCTGGGTTTGAATTACTTAAAACATTGAACTGAATTTATAAATGGGCTCAGTATCGGATGATTAGACGTCCTTCCCACTCTCCCTGGGAGGCTGGGTGGGCACAGTGAATATGGACTTATTATTAAGAGCAACACATTTGGGATCAGATGCTGACGATTCATATGGAGGGTGAATAATCCTCAGAGATTTTACTATCATAAAACAGAAGGAAAGATGAGTTAGCCATGTCTGCGTATCAGATATGATATGCCTTGTTCCAGAGAGTATGCAAAAACCTAAGTATTTCCAAGAGTCTAGGAGTACAGTTAATAAAAGGCTAATGTACATCAAGACCAGCCTCATGTTGATAGCAGCCTATAACTTGAGATAATGTCTGTACCCGAGATGATTCATTATATTAGTCACAAAATTAAAGTGTAAGTACAAGTCAGCAGGAGTGAAGGAGCAAATTCACTTAAAAGATGGTGTAAAAAACCTCCCCAGACTTGACCTTTGGGAATTTATATATTGGATTAAAAAGTCTAGAGCCATATGGGGCACCAAATTTAAGTCTTCTGCTTTTATAAACTATGCCAAATATATGACTCGGTCATTTCCTCATATAAATTAAGCACATATTTTTAAAAATCAGTACCTATTTTAGAATAAACTCCTCAGTATGAATTTCTCAAGGGCAGTGGTTTGCGGAACACAGTGCTAGGGGCTTGGAGAAGTAGATTAAGACATAGCCATGACCTCAAAGTACCTACAGTCTAGTTGTTGGAGGTTGAAGACTCGCACGCTTAAGAACAGAACAAAATGGCCCTACAGAATCTACTTCCGTGTGGCTCTGGGTGGGGCAGTCAGCACTCTTTCAGAGGAATGAGAGCGGTTGGAAGCTGGAGTCTCAGTGAAGGTGGAATTAGTTCTGATAGGATAGTGTAAGTATGAAGAGTTCAGGCTCTGATGTGTAACAGGACTGGGATTGAATCCCTGCTCAGACATTCATTAGCTGTGTGACCTCAGGGCAAATTGGTGGACCTCTCTGAGTCTCAGTCTCCTTATCTGCCAAATGGTGATACAGAGTCTCACCATGAGGACTGAATGAGTTTAAAGTCTCCTTTCCAAACACAATAGTTCTCTTTTCCATTACTCTACCACCACCACATTCATTACCAGACTCTACAGGATGGGAAGGCATTGCAAATGGACACAGACTGAAGCCAGTGTTCCAGATGAAGAAAGAGCAAATGAATGATGGTTTGGAGATAGGAGGGGGCCCAGCATGTTCCTTCTAGACTGAGGAGGTCAGGCTAGCCCAGAATAGAGAGCAGTTCTTCAGATGTACAGGGAGAGGAGGTTGAATAAAGAGGGGTGGAGATCTTTTGCAACCTTCTAGGAACCCTGTACCTTAATTCTGGGAAGATAGGGTGCCTTGAAAGGTGCTAGAGAGGAATGTTGGTGTGCAACTACTTGGGCAACAGAAAGTTTAAAAATTATTTGTAACTGACTGGGTTGCAACATGGGAAGTAAAGCCGTATCTTCTCATTGTATTTGTAGCTCATTTGGCATTTTTATCATTAAGGTTCCAAAACATAGCAAAACTTATGACAATTATACTTGACTGTTCCTTGAATCTCTCCAGTGTTTCTACTAACTCTAAACAGATTTAGTATAGCTTATCCATTTTTTTCTCTCCAGAATCCCATTCACATAATCATCAATCAATGGTCATAGCAAGGTGGGTAATGACCAGTTTTGATTGTGAAGGGAAATAGGTCAGTAAAAAGTTGTTGTTGTTTTTAAAGAGTAAACTTTTTCTATGTCTTTAAGAGGGAATAAGTCCAAACTTATGGAAAAAAAAAAAAAAAGTCTGACTCAGGATATAGGTTGGAGAATAAGCATTACCTTTATAAGGAGACTCTGGGGCTTTTCAATATTTAAGGTACTAGTATTTGTCTTTTTAATTGCCCAATGGAATATGTATTTTTTTAATCCAAGGATAGGATTAATTATCTTGGAAGAGTCTAATCTCTACCCTCATGTTTTAAACTGCAAGCAGCAAGTCGTTTTAAACATTAAGAAGAGAAGAGAAAATCTCTCCTGACAAATAAATGCTTTGAAACATTAGATATTAGTACTAGTCAAATGCTCTTTCTTTTCAGAAATATTAAAATTGCATATTAGAATGGAAGGATCCTTATACAATGTCACAAAAAATAAGACTTTAGAAACAATTTCAGAGACAAAAGATTATATGAAACATCCAGCTCTTCCCCTTATGGAAAATTTCTCTCTCTCTCTTTTTTAACATCCCAGGCTCAATCATTTCCTAATGTGAAATTACAGATTTTTCAAATTACCATATAAAACTGCAAAAAAAATTACACTTGTGACCACCAAAGAGATAGCATATACTATCAATTTGATTTTAAAAGGCATACATCTTTTATACTACCTGTCATTTTTATAATGCCTTTTACAAATTTAATCAATACATTTTAACATTCTATATACTTTAAGTGCAATATACAATAAATATTCAAGTTTCATCTTAAACATGCTTTAGCCTTTAAATTGTTAAAACTGCAGTGCCCTTTCAATCTACTTACATAATGTCATAAAATATACATTTCAAGGTAAATGAAGTCAGCTACTTCAATTTAGTCCCTCAAACTGGTAGTAAATGAGAGGTTAACACTGTGGTGCCAAACCCATTATTGAGTAAATTTAGCACCTTGGACAGCTCTGTAAAATCTTTATTGCTTTCCTGACCTGCTCGTCATGTTCTGTCTGTGTGTTCAGTGGTTCTCAGCTCTGATTGAAAGGCAATAGATTAGATCCCCAACACAAACACGCTTGGGGGCTAGTTCACTGGGAGCCTAATGACATGGAGGTGAGAGCAATTTTCTGGTCACCGAAATCCAAGCACCTTGCAGGTTCACTGCACTAACTCATAGAGGACCCAGACATTTCCTTTCTCCTTCCCATTTGCAGAAATAACTAATAGAAGCTGAATCACATTGGCCAAGCTGAGCCAAAAGCCGTCTCCCCCTTAAGTCCCAAAGTTGATACCACGATGAAGGACACTATAAAATAGGCAAGATACCATTTAAGAGAGTCACTTTCAGGACATGACGTTGAGTTCACTGTCCTCAAGACTGCTGGTCTGAAGCCATGCTGGGCTGCTGACCCAACTACAGCAATGTGCCTAGTGGAAAGCGTGTCCTGGCTCCATGGATTGAAGGAGGAGGCAGCTCTAGGAAGTGAAGTTCACATGTTTCACTTTCCGGGGTTGAATGCTGATGAGAGCTCTGGGCATTGAGTAAGGAGAAAAACAAGTGAATTATGTCATCAAAACCTGTTATCACTAAAAATATCAGTTTAAAATATATAGCCTGCCCTGATTATTGGAATTTTTCAGGTACAAGAACGTCAAAGATACTGGATTTTATTGGAACTTGCCTCCTCCCTGGTCCTGTGAAATTAATTAAAATAAGCACTGCTTTAAATCCTCAATGATACTGTTCCAAGATTGAAGTTCACAAATGCAGATTCTAACTGCATACCTCATCTTGCTTTTGACAAGCCAAAGTCTTCTATTTTTTTTCCCTAAAATGAGAAGAAAGAAAAATACCTTCTTTGCCAAGCCCAAACACTGACATAAATATCCATTTGAAGAAATAAATGAATATAGACCCAGAGAAGTCAACTTTTAGTATATAAACTAACTTGATCCTGTTTTGTTTTAATCTTTTCTAAGAGCCAGATAAAGCCATGAGGTTTTAATGAAAGCAGTACAGGCTGAATTTGATCTGGGGATAGGGTTTACTGTGCCCATACCATAGTAAATTATTAACTGCTATGGTCAGACAGCACTGCAAACAAAAATGTGGTAGGTTATCTTGTAGCTTGCATTAAAAAATAAAGAAATTATTTCAGATGGATTGATTCAAACCCCATTGATTATATAATGTTTTCCACTCCTTATCTGAAAAATAACAGAACTGTTTTGTAAATGGGGTATAGCAGCAGCTTAAAGCAGGCATAAATGTTTATTGAGAACTGAAAACCCCTCTACCTCATTTTTGAATTTAGGACATTATATATGTCATAAGTAGTTACTGCAGTATGAAAACTATTTTATCTTATATTATGGAGAATTTAAAATTGAAAAATGCTAATATGTATCTAAAAGCTTTTCATTTCAAGAGTTGTTCAAGAATTTTTGAAGCGGCTATGGTGACAGCAAAATGAATGTAATTATATCCCTATTTTGTGATCAGTGTCTGCAGTATGTGAAAATTGAACAGCACTGCTTCTCCATGCAGAAATCTATTGTGTAAAACGTTTAAAGTTAAACTTCTTTTTGAAACTTTACCCACAGCAAAAAAAAAAACAAAACAAAGTAAACATATCTTCTTGCAAATCACCTCTGATAATCATACTATGCCTTCATGTTTGGTTCTCTGATAAACCTCCATTGTACATGTATCAGGCTTAGCTTTTCTTTTCACATTGCAGTATAAATGAATCTTCAGAAAATTGGGGCTGAATAAAGGAACAATTTCTTGTGGTTAGAATGAAAAAAATTATCACCACACATATTTTTGTAGAGTGCCCTATATTATTAGAAACAGGCATGCTAGCTAAATATGGAAGTCCACCTAAATGAAAGGAGACATTTTTTCTTCAACTGGAGTGAACAGCAGAGCATAACACCTAGGAGGAGGATGAATGAGCAATTGGGGAAAATGACAAACAATACTGAAACAGCAAAGAATTGCTATAAAAGAAGCAGACTCTGCCAGTCATGAAAATTGGTGCAGAGGGAGCTTCTGGGGGCAGGAGAATTCTTTTGTAAGAACCTCTGACAAAACAGCACATCACCGCTGATCTCATGACTCTGCCACACAAGGGAGATATACAAGAGGAGTCTAATGCCACATGCTTCTTACTAGCTGAAGACTGATTGGAAATCTCTTGAAAATGACCTGTCTGATAAGGTCATGGTTCCTGGAATAAGCAATTAAGTGCAAAATAAACACATCTTAGGGATTCATAACATGCACCAACTGACATCGATCGTAGTAATCTAGTAAATGACCTTGCAATTGTATTCAGCAATAAACATATGAGTGCTTTATCGTGTTTATGGCAGACTATTGAGTGATGTATTTTATCTTGCAGTATCAATGATGCTCACCTTTTGACTTGATTAAGTGTGTATATGAACAGGGATAAATTGGTGATTTAACACCATTCTGGGGTTCCCCAAACCCACTGCCTTTAAAGCAGTGCGTTGGCAAAGGATGGTGAGAGAGAAAATAGAACATGATCATGTAAAAAGATAATGACATCCTGCCTTCACTCAGAGGACTGTATCTGCTTTTCTCCCTGACAGGAAGTGATACTCAAAAGGGCTGCAGATCTGGTAGAAGCACTCTATGGGATGCCCCACAACAACCAGGTGAGCGTGCTGGGTCTCGAACCTTCCACATTCAGCTGAAGCTCCCAGAGTCCTTGTTAGAATGAAAAAGCATGAAAATTGTAAAAGCGCTTTCATGAGTTCAGAGTAAAAAGTCATTCAGGCCTAACATGTTGCAAAGCCATTCAGTTCTTTCTTCTTTTGTAAATCTTTTATTGCCTTTTCTAGGGAATAATTTTTCTTATGAGAAAAGGTACTTTATTTAAAAGGAATCTCCTGTGGGAATATAGTTCATCATTGAAGAAGAGAGTTACTGGTGCTCAATTTTATTCCTTTCAGGTTTTCGAGAAAATTTAGGAGGAAAAGGGGGGCTTAATTTCTTCTCCTAAAAAGTGTAACAAGGCCTGAACATTGTCTGCTTCTGTTTCATAGAGCAACTCCATGTTTCTGATTCAACTTGCTCAGGAAACTACAAGCCTGAGATAATCCTTCCTTTTCTGTGTCACTTGAATCGGTCAGTGGCCAAGGGACACAGGCCTACTAATATTTAAGGACACAGGTTGTCATGTAAACCTTCCCTTAACTTCATCCAGGGAGATGAATTTCAGGACATGTGTGCACATGTGTGTGAGAGAGAGTGACCCCAGAGTTTTCTGTGTTACTGGTGGGGAAGGGAAGCCCCAGGTTGCTGCCCCGTACTGTAAGGTAGTATGGAGGACTGGCTGAGTTGATGGGCTGTCAAAGTCACACAGTTATGCAGCCCAGTTCTGTCCTTAAGGAGGTAAGTGTCCTCAAATGAGGTCTTCACCTCTCTAAGCCTCAGTTGGCCCATCTGAGGTATGGGCTTGATGATGATGAGACTGAACACACAGGTTTGTTGAAAAGGTTGCAGAAGTTAGTGCAGTTAATCATGGAAAGCCCTGAGTGCAGCCTGCCGTAAACAGCTGGGATGTGGTCTCCCAGGAATGTGACGGAGGCAGTTAACACGGGATCTTCTTGTTGCTTTGCAGGAGATTATTCTGAAGAGAGCGGCTGACATCGCAGAGGCTCTGTACAGTGTTCCTCGCAACCACAGCCAGCTCCCGGCCCTCACAAACACCTCGGTCCACGCAGGAATGATGGGCGTGAATTCCTTCAGTGGACAACTGGCTGTGAATGTCTCCGAGGCGTCGCAGGCCACCAATCAGGGTCAGGAGCCCTCTCTCGTCCCCACCCACACCCCCGCTGATTTCCTTGTCCCTTCCCAACCTCAAGCTACCCCTCCCCATTTATTTGACACAACAGTGTTTATTTTTTAAAATTATTTTTCCCCCTCAAAAAAGGGAGACTCCTGGCTCTGTGTGTATCAGATATTATTGTAGACTTTTGGTTTTAGCCCTCATGTCGGATAATCTGGTGGCGGGTGGCTAGACAGGATCCATGAATTTAGCCATCTCTGCATGTGACTTTTCACTGTAAACCATGACTGACAGGTCCCAAAGAGGGCTGGAATTGAAGTTCTGGAGGGGCCAGAGCCTATCACCCTCAACCAGGGAGTAGGAACCTGTTACTTCCAGGGTACATCTCTCAGATTGGGATTTATTTCTGTTCCAAAATGATAATTTATAGGTCCTGCATTGCCACTTCTCACGGGCCCGCTAAGTATTTATGATCTCCTGAGAAATGTATCTTTCGCTCGCTTCCCATTTTAATCACAGAGCTAGCACCACCAACCCACCCATGAATCACTCGGCCCCTTCCCTTTGGGATGTGGTGAGGGGGCAAGAGCCAGAGACCTCCTTTCCCCCAGCCTCCCAGGCCCACCACCCACCTGAATGCCACCCTCATCCTTGCTCTCGCCCCCGCCTCTCAGGTTTCACCCGCAACTCAAGCAGCGTGTCACCACATGGGTATGTGCCGAGCACCACCCCCCAGCAGACCAACTATAACTCGGTCACCACGAGTATGAATGGGTACGGCACCGCTGCCATGTCCAATTTGGGCGGCTCCCCTACCTTCCTCAACGGCTCAGCTGCCAACTCACCCTATGCCAGTAAGTAAAGATGTGTGTCCTGTGTTTCTGCACATTTTTTGCTTCAGAACCTGGGCGTTGCGCTGTGTTGGCTCATTGTGCAGGCCCCGCCCTGCCAGGTGTGGACCCAGGTGATGGGACCCAAGGCAGCCCTGTCTCCAGAAGGAATCTCTGCCCTCCTTGCCCATCATTCTCCCCTGTCTCTCTAGCAGAGCTTGCCTGTGACCAGAGTAGCAATGTAAGGTCATTGTGAGAACCCAAGCTTCCAGTCAGATGGAGCTGGGTCTGACTCTTCTACGACTGGTGGCCCTGAGCAGGTTCATCACCTCTCTCAACCTCAGTGTTCTTATCTGTAAAATGGGGAAGGAACCCACTCTCCCTTGGATAAAAGAATGCATGTAATAAGCTTGTCCTAATGCATGGGTGAGGCAGTCAGTAAATCTCGGTAATAATCATAATGATAGAATGATAATGCTAAGTGGTGCTAATAGTTTAGCATGGTAATGAGTATCTAAACCTTAAAATCCTTTATTTTTAAAGATATTTACCTAACTGGCTGCACTGCGTGTTAGTGGCGGCATGTAGGATCTAGTTTCCTGACCAGAGATCGAACGTGGGAGATTCCTGAATTGGAAGCATATAGTCTTAGCCACTAGGCCACCAGGGAAGTCCCTCTCCTTTATTCTTTTAATGTTTAGATTTTTTTCCCTTTTGTGTTTTATATGTACAAAGAAAAAAAAAAAACAAACATTCAAACCAAAAAACACACTTTATTTTTCCCCAAAATTTGGCATGATGAAAAAACATATACAAGAAATTGTTCTTTTGTGCCTTGTCCCTGTCTTAAAGAAGCTGAGGTTAAAGGTGGTTTTTTTGTTGTTTGTTTGTTTTTGGTGCAGTGTTTTTCAGTTGCATCTAAAGAACCTCAGGGAACTGGTGTCTTTACATACAAAATGTCATGAGCTGTGTCCGCACAGTCTCTTGATTGCCCTCTGAGGATTTTTACATAGAAAACCAAGTTCATCTTGGACAGTGTCGGTGGCTCTTCTGGTGTATAATAATTCTAAGCTCTTAGAATTGTGTGAGCTGATAGAAACTGTGTTGTTACATGAAATAATGGTATGATTTTTTAAAAAAAAAAATGAGAGTCTCAGCTAAAAATACTGAAAATGATGCTTTCTCCGACAGTGGAAATGCAGAGTGTGCTAGGCTGTTGAAAGAGGAAAGATCATTCTTGGCTTTTGCAAGAAGTTAACTTCTGAAAGTAATAACTTATCACCGTTTACCTTCCGGCCGAATTTGTAGTTCAGTGTGAGCTAAACCTCTGTTTCTTTATTTCTACTTGGTCTGTTTGGGGCCAGTTTCACATTAGATTTTGATTCATCAAAAGATTGTTTCTCACAAATCTATCATTACAGTGTTCTCGTTTCTATTCAATCAGAAAAGGTTTCAATCATGACCTGAAAATTAAAAGGTGGCATTCTTAATTAAATCAATAACCTAATTGCTATATGGTAGCAATTCAATTTAGGGCCTTGGATTGCTCTGTCTTCCTAAGCCTGTGCAGACACCCAGCGACCTGAGCCTGAGATTGCATCTGTCAGACTGTGAAACTTCCAACATTTAATTTCCATTAATTGATTTCCTCGGTGCTCACAAATATAGTATTAAATTCTCAAATAGGCTCTCAGATGGGACGGTTTTATCTGCATAAATGCAAATAAAACAATAAACAAAAAGCCCAGCTGATTTGAATTTTTGCCTCCACAATATTTAATTATTCATAAACCACTCATGTTGAAAAATTCCAAACAGAATAAAAAATAAAATAAGACATTTCCACTGGTGAACACCCTTTCTGGTGTGGTGGCTGATAACTAATAATGTTATAACAAATGGAACTGCTTGACTATATTTCACCCCTTCCTCTGTTAAGGCCCCCCTCAAACTCCCCACCTCTAAATACACATAATGATCGCATTTGCCAACGAGATTAATTGCCTTCCTCAGTGAACCAGCAGGATTTCAAGTCTACGAATATTTAAAAATCAAATCTCCAGTGCAGGAGTTTTGCAATTTAAATGGGTGTTATTATTGAGCGCATTTTCACATTTACAAATCCTAAGAGATGTATAAAAATGCTGGTCTCATTAAAAGAAAAGTACAGTTTAGAAAATGTTTGTGAAAATCCTGAGGTTGGCAGCTCCCTGTTCTGCTCCATAAAATATCCAGTGCGTTTGGGTTGTGTAGTGCTGAGGGCTGATTAGAAGAGGTCATTTCCCCCTGATGGCAACTGCTGTCTGTGACTGACTTGATAAGCTCTTCCCTAGGTTTCCAAAGCCAGGAGGTTGAGGGGGAGGCCACTTACTCAGGGGTTTGGACTGTGGTGTGCTCCTGGGAAGGGGCTTGTCCCCTGGTGATCTGTTTCCTCTGCAGGGTAGCCTCGTAGACAGGGCCTGCACGGGGGTGTGGTCCCGGAACTCACCTTTCAGTTCACTCACTGGGGCAAGTCACTGGGCTGTTTTCTGAGTCTCAGCTTGCTCGGTTTGATCAGGTGTAGAAAGGATGTAATAGGTCCCAACCTACGGTTGCTTGGCTACTGACAAAGATGGAAAAGATGTGAGGATTCCTGCAGGTGACAAAGCAATATAAAATATTTATTACATAATGTGGAAAATAATACAGTGAGGAGGAAGTACCTAGAATTTGAATTAAGTGCCTGAAAATCATCGGACAGGACTCATACTTTTCCCTGGGGTACAGAGGAATTGGAAGGTGGGTGTGTGATGGCCCTCAGTCCTGAGTGTAGAGGGCTTTCGTGTGTACAATCTCTCTTTCCTAAAGTGACCTAAGATGACTAGCAACTAGTGAAAGATGAAAGGCCAGGTGGAGAAGACCTGCATCACTCACACTCTTTCATATCCCCCGAGCAGCTAGGTTGTGTCTCTCTCTGAATCACCAGAGATCTCCTGTCATTGATAATCCACGTCCCCACCACTCCCAGACTGTGAGTATTTACATAAAGCTCCGATCCTGCTGCTTATTAGGTCACACGCATGCATCTCTGTACAGTTCTGCAGGAGGTAGAAAGGATTTGGAACTTTGACTTGTAGTCTCTCATTAGTCACTCAGAAAGCACGTGGTGGATTATTTATCCATCTGGCCTCCTACCTACTTCTATCTGCGTTGTGGAACATGGAGAGAGAGTCATATCCTTCAAGAGGGCTTCCCAGGTGGGTCAGTGGTAAAGACTCCACCTGCCAATGCAGGAGACTCAAGATTCCAGTTCAGTCCCTGCGTGGGGAAGATCCCCTGGAGGAGGAAATGGACTACTCTTGCCTGGGAAATCCCCACGGGCAGAGGAGCCTGGCAGGCTACCATCCACGGGGTCCTGAAGAGTCAGATATGACTGGCGCACATACACGTACACTTCGGGAAGCTGGAGTAGCTTCATGGGGAGACATCAGACACACACGCCATCATCCATTCATCAGTGCCTTAAATTAGAATCCTGGCATTGCCTTCAGCTCACTCTTCTTCCTCATACCTCTCCTTCCACTAGTGACCACACCCTCTCAGTGTGGCCATCTCCTGTCTCTTGTATCCCCAGACCCTTTGCTAGAACCTCAGTATAGGTCCTACCTGAAATACTGCTTTTGACACCTCCTCCATGAAACCTTCTTTGGTTTCCCTTCCCCGACTCCCCAGAGTGGGCCATACTTCCTGTTGAAGCTATTATGTGATACTATTCCCTTTGTAAGAACACTCTTGCCTCCTGGCCTGAGATGCTCTAGCATACTGCCTGGCACATAGTCGGCCTACAATAAACACACAAAAGATCACGGTCACCACCAACAAAAGGAAACACATGCCAGGTACCAAATGATGAAAGCTGACAAGACCGTGAGAGTTCAGTGAAGGCTCGTGCTAGAAGGGTGGCCTGAGCACGGTGGGCGTCCGGGTGGGAGCTGAGAGGCTGTGTGTCAGGATGCCAGGAGAAGCGCTGATTTTTCTTTTCCCCTTGCCCCTTAGTTGTGCCATCCAGCCCCACCATGGCCTCCTCCACAAGCCTCCCCTCCAATTGCAGCAGCTCCTCCGGCATCTTCTCCTTCTCACCAGCCAACATGGTCTCAGCCGTGAAACAGAAGAGTGCTTTTGCGCCTGTTGTCAGACCCCAGACCTCCCCACCTCCCACCTGCACCAGCACCAACGGGAACAGTCTGCAAGGTAAGCCCCAGGCCCCACCTGGGGCCAACCAGATGCCCTGACTCACCTTCCCAGGGCCTGCCGCAGACGCGCTGCTGCTCAGGGCTCGCGTGGCCTTGGGCTTGCCTGCCCCTGTCTGCCCTCAGCTCCTCTGTCCCCGTGTTCGCCCTTGTTGGACCTGGCCCCAGGTCCCCCACTCCCCTCCTCTGCTGGAGTTGCCTGAGCAGTTCTTCCAACTCCAGCAGTTCTGCTCAGGCCCTAGATTTCCTTGAGAAACACCGTCAGCACTCACTAACGCCGCCGTTTCTCTTTCTCATTCCCTGTGGCCACCATAATCAGATGGGTCTTTTGTGGACTCTAGCGAGTTCTCCACTGCAGGGCCTCTCCCGGGACTGGCCTTCCCCTGAAGTAGGTTCCCTTCCTGTTGCCTGTGTCAGCATGAACATGTGTGGGGCTGATCATGGGGGAGGGGGCGTGATGGCCCAGTCAGGGCCCTGAGGTTACAACATCTTAGACCAAACACCCAAGGCTTACTACTGTTGGGAACCAGAAAGCCCAAAGTGCCACTGGAGGAGGACCCTGGTTCATATTAAAACTGTTTGACTTCCTCCCCCTCATGGAATCTGGAAAATAAGAGTCACAAAGATTTTAGGGGCCCTTTCTATTCACTGAGAAAAAAGGAACCTTTTAAAACGGGTCTACCATTTCTTACCTTCTCCTTAAGTGCTGCCACTGAGTTGGGGTATTGAGCTGCACGGCCTCTTTCCTTTCCCACGGTGGGACTGTGGGATCAGTACTCAGATTTTATAGATGAGAAAGCAAAAGACTAGTGAGGTTAGGGAATGGCTTGACTTGGAGACAATGGTATGTGGCAGAGGCTGGCTTCAAACTCAGGCTCACAAGTTCTATCTCCTGCTCTATCTTCCAAGCACTATACTACTCAGAGTGGGTAAACAGGATGCATCCAGGATTCCAAAGGCAGCTGGCAGGGAAGTAAGATCAATAAAATCATCAGTTGCCNAGAGGCTGGCTTCAAACTCAGGCTCACAAGTTCTATCTCCTGCTCTATCTTCCAAGCACTATACTACTCAGAGTGGGTAAACAGGATGCATCCAGGATTCCAAAGGCAGCTGGCAGGGAAGTAAGATCAATAAAATCATCAGTTGCCGTTCTTTGAGCAGTGACCGGTGCTAAGCACTGTGCCTGCTTTATCTTACTTAATCCTCACAACTTCCTGATGAAGCACAAGGACAGTTATGGTCTCCATTGTACAGAGGGTAAAACTCAGGCATCAGGAGAGTAAACACCTGCCCAGAGGCATAGGCAGAAACAGAAGGGATGAAAATAAACCCTCAGGATCTGTGCCCCAACCCAGTGCCCCCACAGAACCTTCCTTTCAGTGGCCAGCTTGCCCACCTTCACTGACAGAGCTCAGCCATGGAGGTCGAGAGCGGTCAAGAAGGCAGTCTTGTTTCTTATTGTCTATTTATATGTCCATACACGTACTTTGTACTGATGTAAACTTACATCCATTCTCTCGAAGACTCCATAAGGGCAGTACTATTCCTGTTATATAGATGGGAAAACGAAGGCCCAGTTTGCTCAGGGTCATGTATCTAGTAATGATGGAGCCAAAACCAAACCTTGTCTGTGTGACTTCTGAACCTGAGCTTCTCCTACCTGCACCTTTCTGACTCCAGAAGGGCTCTGCCGAGCACTGCTTAGAGACCTGCTGACCAGTCTGTCCAGCACAGGTGAGGTGAGTGCCCATGCCCATCCCTGAAAGCATCCCCTAGCAAAGCCATCTTAGAAGGAAGAGGAAGATACTCCGACTCTGGAATATTTCAGGCAATATTGTTTGTGATAGAAAATGCCCACCCCACAAAAAAAAGGGGAGCCACCCATTCAAGCAAGTATATTTTTCAGCTAAAAATAATGCTCTGTCACCCTGAATACACCTGCAGCTGGCAAACTAAGAGAATGTAATGCCTAAGTGAACATAACTTATAATGGGTTTAAATAAGGATAAAAACGTATGGAAAGCAGAAATCTACCATTCCCGAGCTGCCAATCATAGCCCTTGTTAAACGTAGATTTGACGTCAGGAAGGAGGTGTAATGGGGTTTGTAATCAGCCGTGGAGGGGGTGGCACGTGAGAAGAAAAGGCCCATGGCTCTTGGAGGGTCCGTGACTGAAGTGGGCAGCCCTTCAGTGAGGCCAAAGGTCTTTTCATGCTGTGTGGATCAAGGAGGGAACAGGAAGGGTCTGAAAGGAGAAACTCGGCCGGAATTTTAGAGCCTCCCGGATTAAGGGAACTTCCGGTGGTGTAAGGTGTGTGTATGTGTATACTTAAGTAATGATGAGATCGCATCAAGACAGGGCCACATAGAAGGTGTGTGCATTTGTTACCCCCAGAGCGTTTCTAACCCAGTCTGCACAGATCCCCAAAGTAGAGAGCCAGCCCTCCACCTCCTTCTGACCTGCAGCCGTCTCCACCTCTCCAACCTTGCCTAGTGCACAGCGGGAGGCTCTGGGGCATAGAACTCTGGGCACGCTTGTGCTCGACCTGCTGTTGTGGCTGACACTGCCCTTCCCTTCTAGTTGAGCGTGGGTCCTGGTGGTTTTTGTGTTACCAATTCTGTTAGGCACCAAAGGTCCTTAGTTTCGGGATGATGGCAGCAGAGGAGGTATGAGGAGAGGAACTAAAGTCACAGTAACGGACACCAACTTCCGGGAAGCTCTCCTCCGCCCCGCCCACTCACCAGGCAGCGCCCACCCACCCGCGCTGTCGGCTGTTTGCTTCCCCTGCAGGTGTGGGCGCAGTGCGCCACTGTTTTCAGCGGTCTCTTGCCGGGGGGCCTTGGCTTCTAGGAAAAGTAATATTCTGACAGTGGGCTCCTAGACCCGAAACCTAAGAATTACCTCATCTTCAGCTTTCTTAATTCCACTTCTATTAAAAATTGTAAAGAGACATGTAGGCTAAAGAATTGAGAATCTCTGAAGTTGTGGTATTTGCCTCCTCGTTGATAGTGTTACAGTAACAGCTGTTTCATTTGGACCCACCTTGTTTAGAATTGTGATCATTAAGACAGGGCAAGTGACTGAGGAAGAGTTGGTTAAGCAAATTGACCATATAAGCAAGATTAGAGGTGACACAGTTAGGCTGTTTAAGTGTTTTAAAGGTCTATTTACCTCCAACTACCACTCTGCTAATTGTCCATCCTCCTTTTTTTTTTTTTTACCAACTCCTTAGAGATCCGTTTGTGTAGCAGACCTTTCTCAGCCTCCTCTCGTGACAGCACACATTTATTCCTCAACAGATACACATGTGGTCTCATGATGGTGATGACAATGGTCAGAGCCACTAATGTGGGAGGGCGTCTTCCCAGCCTGTCGTCTTCACTGTCTCATGTGTTCCTTCCAACCAGCCTTAGATATAGGCTGTTTATTGTCCCCATTACACAGATGCAGAAACTGAGAGCTGAGAAGGCTCATCCAGAGTTATAGGACTAGCACATCAGGGGAGACTGGGGTTAAGTCCCAGCCCAACTGACTACTATGTAAGTATGAAAGTGTTAGTTGCTCTGTCATGTCTGACTCTCTGCGACCCCATGGCTCCTCTGTCCATGGGATTCTCATGGCAAGAATAGTGGAGTGGGTTGCCATGCCCTCCTCCAGGGGTTCTTACCAACCCAGGGATTGAACTTGTGTCTCCTATGACTTCTGCATTGCAGGTGGATTCTTTACTGTCTGAGCCACCAGGAAAGCCCCAATATAAGCCCCTATGTTAAACTAAATGGTCATATTCAAGCCACTGGGCAACCAGCTGTGGAAGTTCAGACAAGGGAAAGATTAGGGAGAATTCAGACCAGCCTTATGGAGAAGGTTGACTTTGAACTGGACCTTGGATGAGGGGCAAGTAGGATTCAGGCCCAGGGAGATGAGGTGGGAGGGGAGGCATTTTAAGCAGAAGGTTTAAGGATAACCTGAGCCAGAGCCCTATGTGGTAGCCACTAAGCCATGTACCCTCCTGGAGCACAGGTACCAAGAGGCAGGGAGAAAGGGACACAGGGAAGTCCTTACCTGGGAGTCAGGCGCTCCATTCTTATAGTTTAGAATCTGCAGTTTCTCCTGTGACTCCAGTTGGTTTTCTCTCCCAGGTAGGTAAACTCTTTGACAATCTACTATTTGCCCGAGACATCTATAGGACAAACTCTTATCTCTCTCAGTATTTCTGGAGTCTCATAAGATGTTCTATTTTTTTAAAAAGAAAGAAATGGTTATGGTCAAACAAACCTCGAAAATGGTGCTTACTATCTTGGAATCACAATGCATGCAAGTTTAATTAAAGGCTCTAAGACACCCCGCAGCTAAACAGAAGAGTCTCCCTTTTAGTTCTCTGCACTTATTGGCCCATTAAGACCAGTGACCATCCTATGAAAAACTATGTAAAATTTAGACATATTTTGGATTTAAAGATAATAACAGAGACATCTCCTTCCATTGTTATCAAGATGTCTGTCATTGGTCAGTCCTGATCTTAGACTCCTCAAGTGTCTGTTTTCAGAGGCCAAGACTTGAGTTACCTCATATGCTCAGTTATAGTCCTGGAGACACGCTTTCCCTTCTCCCAAAGCTGGGCCCCTGAAGCATGGATTCTATCTAATTTGGGGCCTCAAAGGATTTCATTAAGAGATAGGCAGCCCCCAGAATGCTGTCACCATGTCACTGGACCTGCCCCCAAGGTGGGGATTTTAAACCCTATGTTCCGGACAGTCTCCGCAGTGAAGAATTAAAAACAAAAGGCCAGAGGCATTTCACAGAAATCATACCCACATAGTGCTTTTCTCCCCTCTCCCCACCTCCCTGGAGCACAGGCTGGCCAGCCCCACCCAGCTCTCCACAGTCTGGTAGCACATCTCCTGGAACTGTCTTCTGCTTGACACACATGTTAAGTTTGTGCAAGCTCGTCCCCTCGTCCTGTTCCCCATTAGCTCCGCGTCCTTACACATGTGGTGGTTTGAGGAAGTTCACATTCCACCCTCTCATTCCAGATTTCTCCCAGCTCGGCAAAACTTTGCATTTTGTCTTTGTTCTTATCCAATCAAAAAATGCATTGCCGCTGAAGCCAGTAGTTTTCTGAGCTTCTGTCAGGGAAGGTGATCACCCAGCTGCCGGGGAGATGGCAGAGCCACTTCGGTCTTGTGATGCCCTGGCACACGTTACTCTCTGAGAGTGTGGGGCTGTCGTGTCCTCATGGAAATCTTCATGGGCTCCACTTGGGCAAGTCCCTGTGCCAGCAGCATTTCTGGAACATTCTAAGCCTCAAACACCCATCCATCTCACCCACATAAGTAATCTTGAGGATTACGGCACAGACACAAGAAAAACAGCTCCTAACATCCCGGGAGCTTCCCCGCAGTCATGCAATGAGGTTTCTTTATTAAAAGGCCTCTTTAGAGTGCCTAAACCCAGAGGCCACAAACGGGACTCCTTGCCCAAAATTCAGTCATCAATAAGGGTTCTGCATCTGGAGTTTAGGAAGTGATGATGGAACAGATTTGGGGAGCAGTAACCCCCTGATGTTACGTGCAAAATTCTGGGTGTAAGCATCTCTGAGCCTTCTTCTTGGACAGAGGTTCCCTGGCTTCCATTAGACCCACAGAGGAGTCTGAGGACCAATGAAGGAGAGGGAGGGAAGTGGGGACCGACCACAGTCACCCCTAGACACCCCCAGACTGTATGTTTGTTTATTTGGCTTTGATTTTAACTTTTTGCTAACATATACAAACTGGGCTATTTTATGTTTTCGAGAATCCACCTCTCCACCTTCTCTGGAAGTAGTTCAGAACATGTGGTGGCTATGTGTAGGCATTCTCACGTGGCAGCAGTGCGTGCCACTCACGCTACAGAAGGCCTGAGTCTGGCTGAGCCACCTCAGTCCCCACAGCGGGAACCTGGCTCGCTTAGGATGCCAGCCTGTGCTCTTGATGTGCTGGAGTTTTTAACCCCTGTGTCCCAGATTAAGAAACACTGTTAGCTCTGGACTGGCAGCATGTTAGTTAGCTTTGCTTTATAGCTTTTAATGTGGCCGTAATAGAAGTTTCATCTTATTGATTTAACACATTATTCAGGTATCAGAACACTGAGTAGGTTTTTTTTAATTCTGGTCATCTAGAATTTTAAAAAAAACCTGATGTTTTTAGGGCCCCATTGATAAATTTTGACTGGGTCCACCGACCCAAATTAGCAGGAATTTTGTCCATTTTCCCTTTTGCTTTGTATCATACGGAAACGGCCTGGTGATCAGCCTCTGCTCTAGGAGACTGCTGGGCACACAGGCTAGATTTTGGTGGAAGACATAAGGAGTCACTTCTTTTGCCAGAGGCCTTAGCACTCCCTTGGGAAGGTCTGCCTTTTAGCAGAGGTGCCTGGACCTACCTTTAGCCTAGAAGAAAAGATTCTTAGGGAGGCAGCACATGCTGAGCACTCCTTCCGCACAGACCCTCTTTCCCAGTCCATCCTCCTTGCCTTTGGAGCTACAGCATCTTGAATTGTCAAGGCTTGGATTGAAACACCCAGCTTCTGGTATCAGTCGAAATCTAGGGCTCAGTTGCATCTTAGAGGCACACTGCATTTCCAATGGATCCCAAATCGTTGGGAGTTTAAATTGGCCTGCATTTGGCAAGAGACACTTCCTGTTTCTAAGAAAAATGGCTTATGAGGACTTACAAAAAAGACTCTAGGAGCTTTTGGACTGCAGAATGGCTCTTGCAAAACAACATTTGGATGATTTACGTGTAAATGAATCAGAAACATGTGGATTAAATTTCCTTGTGAATACAGATGGGTTTAAAAATTAACGGAAAAAGTGTTTGGCAAAATGCTTTTTTAAAAATTGAATCGAAAACTTCAGGGGGTTGGGGAGGGGAAGCAGAGGCTTGTGGGGCCCACAGCACTCAGAGCCTCACCTGGCCTTCCCGTGTCTACTGAAGGCTTTGGAGCTCTCGTAAAAAAAGCCCATTCTTGCAGACATGAGAGCTGGGAAATTTAGAGGGTCACTTCCTAGATGCAGTCACCACTGACAAGGACATTAATTTAAATTTAGAATTGCCAACAAAAAGAAAGCAATGACTTCCTTTCTCCGCCTAACAGGATGCTAAGCCATCACTGAGAGCCAAAGATGGCTGCCTCTTGCTTCTAATGTAAGCACTGCTCTCATCTCCACATATTTTAAAGTTGCCATCCTGAACTCTGCACTTGTCCCTTTATTCCTTATACCCATCAAGTGAAGTGTTCCATGTTGGACAGTACCTAGTTGATATAAGGAAACAGCCCAGAAAAGTTCAGCAGTTTGCACTAGGTCACACAGCTAATTTAGCAGCAGAAGTTAATAGGAGCCTAACTCTATTAGGTCTTCACTAGGAGCTTATCCGGAGAAGGCAATGGCAACCTCACTCCAGTACTCTTGCCTGGAAAATCCCATGGACAGAGGAGCCTGGTAGGCTGCAGTCATGGAGTCGCACAGAGTCAGACATGACTGACTGAAGCAACTTAGCAGCAGCAGGAGCTTATCAGAACTAAACACTTCATGTTGGTCGTTAACATTTAAATTTCCCACAACTCTAACAGTATCACTGTCCTAGCAAGTATACCCCATTCCGAGCCGAGGAGGCAGAGAGGTTCACGAAGACAACTCTGGGTGGAAAAGGAAGTGGCGACCCACTCCCGTATTTTCTTGCCAGGAAAATCCCATGGACAGTGGCGTCTGGTGAGCTACAGCCCTTGGGGTCGCAAAGAGTCAGACACGACTGAGCATGCAAGCAAGCAAGCACCTCTGGGGGACTTACTCAGCAAACGGAAGCGAGGTGGAATGTGGGCCTGTGGGATTCCATGCTCTTTTAATATAACTGTGTGAGGCCTCCCAACAATGCTTTACAAGATTTTTAATTCTCCCATACAGCTTTCCCTTTGCCTAGGATCTCCTTCAGCTTTCCCAGGCTAAAGTTTTCTAAAGACATGGTCAGACCATTGCAGAAACCTTGACTGCAGCAGAGGTATAGGGGACACCCTCCCTCCTCATCCCCCAGGGAATGACAGCTCCTGGAGCTGGCTGCGTCTCACCCCAGGCCTGAGGACTGAAGTGAAGGCACCCAAATCGCCACTCCAGTCCTCAGCGCTCAGCTCTCCTGCTAATACAGGCCACAGGCAGAGCCACGGTTTTCTGTAGCAATTGCTGGCTGTTACGGTGGACCAGTTTTTCATCTTATATTTTGGAAGTGAAAACAAGGGGAAAAAAGAGTGACAAACTGAAAATTCCCACTCTTTTGCAAGTGATGGGGCTCTAGCTTGCCCAGCAGTATTCAAACTCTGACTTGCCAGTTACGTCTTAAAATTGAAATCGGATTTGGATGGGCGTTGAGGATCGTCTGTTAAAGACACATACACTCACTGATAACACTACATTCTTAATAAAGTACATGCATATTTTGTAATTAAAAATTCCTTCCAGGGAAGATGAGAAAGCTCATTTGTGGCTAATGTTCAACGAACATAGTGGTATATGGGTGTTTTTTCCCCCTCATCTTTTTTCTCTTTCAGTAGGAAGGTTGGACACAAAAGCCACTGACTCTTGTTTTCTCTTTCCACAGCAATATCTGGCATGATTGTTCCTCCCATGTGAAAGAATTGCCTTGAAGAATTTTATTAATGAAGAGGTTGGATTCTGCTACAGAGAGTAATGTGATACAAGTCCCAGAGTGGAACTTTCAACTCAGGCCTTTTTAAGAGGAATCACAATAACTGCAGATTTTTAAACAAACAATATCGCCGACCTTGCAAATACCGAAATTGGAAGGGATCTGCTAACGCAGGGTGTTGGTTACAGTTGCAACTCCCGCCTCCTTGGGGGGATATATTTATTCTGTGTTGATAAAAGCAAATCCACTTTTTCTTTCTCTCTCTTTTTTTTAAGCTTAACTCTGCAATCACTTGTCTTTTATAAACCGTAAAGCTGTATACAAGGGACACTATAAATAAGACTCCATGTTTTAATTTATGATGTTTTTAAAGCTGTGTAAAAGGAGAATGAAGTGGTGATATTTACAGAAAAGTTTAGAAAAAAGAAAAGAAAAAAAAAAAAAAAAAAGCTCGTATGGGACAGAATAGGAATGCCAGTTAGGTCTTTTAGAAAACTAAGGGTCGGCTTCTGCGCCTTAAAGCATATCAAGTGGTAGTTACTCGGACAGTGCATTTCCAGTATCTAACTTAACATGCCACCCTTTAGCAGTGCAAGCTTATTTCTCCCTTTTGTATTGTTGTCTTAAGTAACTGTGTAAATAAATGCAGCCTGGAAAGTTAACCAGTGATGTGAGTGATCACATTTTCCCCTTCTACTCAAAAATCCAGTGCCTCTAGACAGATGTTAAAACTGCATATTTAAACCTGATAGCACTCTCTCTTTTGCTTATGTCAACTTCTTCTGAAGCCGATGGCCTCTCAAGAGCTTGGAGGCACACACACTGTGTGAGAATCTCCTTTGAGACTGCATGGAACAGGGTCAGGCACAGAATTCCAAACTATTCCCTCCAGTTAGTTATCACGTCAAAATCCCAGTAACATGCCACCATTTACAAGGTTACAGTTTACTCATCCTAAATGCTGACTTCATCCCAATCCTCCAACACAGCAGGTCTTTCAGATTTCCCATTCGAGATAGCGCCTCTATCAGTCGACCCTTACTATTTGTAACATAGTAGATTGAAACAACGGGTTAAGTGCTTTGGAATCAAGAATAAAAGGAAACTGGGAGAAAGGAGAAGGTGGTTGAGACCTCAAAACACAGTTTTCTGTTCGATGGGAATTATTGCTCTCATTATCTGGGAAGTGTTCTTACAATAGAAGTTAATGGCGAAGATGCAGCAACGCTCCGAGGATGCATTTGCCTGATATTTTTTCTTTGCTGTTGTGTTTTTGTATGTAGTTATAAATACTGTAGATTTTTTGTGATTTTTTGCCAAAGTTGTTGTTCTATTTATACATTTTAATGTCTTAAGATGGTTTTTCAATATCATAAAAAAGATTTTACTGCATATTTTGCAAAGGAAAAAAAAAGCTCACTACCTTTAGCTTGCACATACTTGCAAAATTAATTAAAAGGCTTTTTGTTTTAAAGGGGATTTTGTAAGATATCCATATAAATAATGTATTTATCTTTGGAATTTGTACATTGCTTTCCCCTTCCTCCTTTTCCTCTGACTCCCAGTTTATTTTATTGTGTATGTTTGCTATGTGAAAAGTGCGTATTTGTTTGGTCACCTATAGTTAGCTGTTTCAATGTGATTTTTAAACATTTCATTTATAGTTATTTTTAGTATTGTTTTAAACCATGCTTCATTTTTTTAAAATTTTCACCCAAAAGCCATTGTCTATTTTTGTATTATTTGTAAGTTAAGAAGTTTTTTCCAATTTATGGCAAAAAGTAGCGTATTATTCTTGTAGCATTTAGTTCCGTAGATTAAAAAAAAAATGTATCCTTTGCTTTGGAAGCTTACAGAAGAAAACCCTAATGCTCTTTTACTCTATTAATATGCATGGAACCTCTCCCTTTGGAGTGACGCATTTTGTGCATTAAATTCCAGGGAGAAACTTCATAGAAATCAATGAACATACTTTCTTTCCTAAGTCTGCTTGTATATTTCCTCTGTCTTTCACATAAATATAAACCAGCAGATTGGATGCCTTAACAATGCAAATCATATTCATTTCACTTGTACATTGTAACTGTGCACCAGAACTGTCAGTCATCACTAACATTCTAAGAAAAAAGAAAAAGAAAAAAAAAAAGAAAAAAAAAAGAAATCGAAAAGCACAAAAGAACTGTTTTGTTACCTTAAGATAATGTAACTTTTTCTAGTAGAGCAAGAAAATTTACAACAATGCTGCAACTGTGCATGCCCCCATATGGATTTTGCAATGGTTTTCACTAGACTGTCAGAGTGCGATTTTTATGGGTTGGGACG
>SJYX01021231.1:151849-175608 GCA_006410675.1 Oreotragus oreotragus | reverse complement strand
GGGTGTTGCGGGAGGGAAGGGTGGGGAAGAAAGCTGATTTTTCTTGGTGAGAAATAATAATGATAAATAATAATAATAAAACTGGAAAATGTAAGCAAAGTGGACACATTGCTTCTCGGTACTCAGAAAGGTTGTCTGAATTTGTGTGGTAAGCGCTGGCCTGAAGATGTGTACAATTTAAAGCCATATTTTGTCTGGTGAGCCCCTTAACTGTTTGTGAAGGACCCCAGGTCAGCCGGTGAGGTGTCCGGCTCAGACCCTGGTGACAGACGCCACCCATTGTCAGCCATTGTAGTGGTTAGAACTTTTCTTGAACGTCCAAAGAGCCTTTAAAATGTGTATAATTTGTGTTTCGTTGCCTCTATTTACATTGATTAGATGAAAAGACATTCTGGCCCTCTGACCCTCTCTCTTCTACATGGAACTTTTACAAATAAAAGATGTTCCCCTAAATACAGAATATGGCTTTAAGAGTAAAACAAAATAGAGAATTCAACTAAGATTTCAGTTTGGGGGGAAAAATACAGCTTCTGGATGACTGGATTGCATAACACACCCTGGCCTCACATTGTACTAGGATGCAGCTTAACGAAGTCATCTCTAAATCTAACCTTTCACCTTCCTGTCAGACTTTTGGAATAGACACACACTGTACAGTTCAATCGTTAGAGAACCTAACTACTGTAGAGATTGTTATAATTTTTTTTTTTTTTTTTGCAAACATTCAAGCTGTAAAAACTTTTCAACTTTCACAATATTTAATTAAAGTTACTTCTTGTCTGTGATGGCAGCTCCTAGTTGTGTATTCATTTCTCTGTTTTGGATGAGCCCAAGTCCAACATAATGTAAAAAGGTCTGTGTGTGCAATGGCGTGGGGCCAGTGTTATCACCCAGAGAAAAGCAGCAAGAGTAGTCCTGGGACACCCACTTTCCCTCTTTGTCAGCGCATGGGGATTTGCTCATCTGGAATGCAAATTGAACACACACAGCGTACTGCTGCCCTCTGCTGGCAGCAGCTGGACACACAATGCCCATCCTGGTCTGAGCCAAGAGCCCCAACGATTACGCTAGGCAAGCAATGAGATCCCCTGAAGTGACTGAATTATGAATCTAGGATCTGGCCTCGCTGGGAAGCCATCCTCCATGTTCCAAGTCTAAACCAAGCTCTTCACATACCACTGCTAATTAATCCCAGTGAGCTTTCTGGTGAATTATGTGCCCTGGCTCACCGAGGAGGAGACATGTGTGAACACAGAACTTTCCATGATCTATAGTTTTAAATCCCATGTGGATAAGACATTTTTCCTGTTGGAAAAAACCAAATTTACCTAGGGTTAAACATTCCACAAACACCCAATAGGCACCTACTCCTGTAAAACTGTTTCACTTTAATTTCCATCATCATCATAAGTCTCTCCAATTGCACATTCAATGCTTTCCCTACTTTTACAATTATTGGACACGATAAGCTTAATGATGCTTATAAAACGCCTCGAAAACTCAGCAAATAGGCCAACAGAAAGCTGATGACCAGAGCTGCTAGGTCATCCTGCAACGACCATCCGGGTCATTTGTGGTAGGCATTGCCGATACACTTTTGCTCTGGAATAGAGGCCAATCTGAGGTGATGAAAGAGTGTAATGAATAAGTTAATAAGCAGAGAAGCCACCATCCTCATCTTAAAAAGAAATCCATGCTGATTAGTTTGGTCATTCAATATACATTTCTGGAATTCTGTATCAGGTACAGAAGATAAAAAGGGAACAAGAGTCCCCTGCCCTTAGGCCACTCATGATCTCAGACAAGAGGAATCTATACTCAGAGTAGAGTGTTAAGACACTCACAGTGCTCCATAGAGTAAGATGGACATCCACACCTCTACATACTGGCTTCTACTTTCCTTAAGGCCTATTTCCTGGAAGCATTCACTTATTCACATAGACCTTGAGGGTTTCATCTGGCACCAGGTGAGGCCTGGTGGATTCTATAACAAGCACAGCAACACTGATCCTGCCCTCATGGATCTTTATAGTCGAGTGAGACAAGGAGACATTAACCAACCATACAAGTCTAACTAACTAACTGATAAGGGCAATGAAAGTCTAGAATGCTCTGAAAGTGTATGACAGTGGGATCTGTTTTTAACCTGAAGGGTTGGGGAAGGTTTCCAGAGAGAGGGACATCTAAGCTGAGATGTGAAGGATGAAGTAAGCAGGTGGGGTGGCAGCATAAGCAGAGGGAATGAGAGCAGATATAAGGATCTGGGCTTTGGGCATAGACAGGGCCCATTCAGGAGAAGGAAATGGCAGCCGATTCCAGTTCGAATCCCATGGACAGAGGCGGCTGCTGGGATCAGTAGCCAGATCAGGATCTGTCCATGGGGTCACAGAGTTGGACGTGACTGAGCATGCACATGCAGGCACAGCCCACTCAAGAGCAGAACTGTGTCTGCAGAGCACGCAGCTGCGCGAGAGGGCACTGAGGAGCCTGGGAAGTTCAGGACGGAGGCTGAGGACCTACTCTCCATTTGGCACTTCACTGGTTTGCTAGGACGCAGTAGGCAAACCAGTCATAGCTCCAGCCTGTAGGGCCTGAGCCAGTGGTCATAAGCTCAGTGCTCTGTATCTGACCACAGAGACCGTGATGGGAAACCACGAAGTGGGTGAGCTGGGGTAAAAAACAGGCAAGGAACCCTCGCTTACTCCAGGCGGTTGTCCCCACGTCGGAATGCAGTCCCAGTGATGTCCATCTTTCAAGAATGCCATTGTTGAATTATTTGAATATTATTGAATTATTTTTGTGTGAAATTCTCATTTTTTAAATGCTGCCATCTAATCCAAAAATAGTGCTTTCAAAACACTGCATTGGGGCAAAAAGAAAGTCCATGGGCATCTAAGAATGTCAGTTTGGGACTTGTGGCCAAAAGACAAGTTACTAAAGGAGATGTTTACTCAGCTTGATTTGAGGGTCCTATTCACATTCCTAGCACTAGGTTAGGAAGGCTGCATGGAATGGCCTGCCTGCGTGGTGTAAACAGACTCTCCAGGCAAACAAGGGAAAGCAGGGCATGGAGGGCCATGCTCGATGCCTCTAGAGCTTGCTATATGAAGAAAACAACGTTAAATTCATCAAAAGGAATAGGAATGTGGGGAAATGGAATATATGATTGTGAAAAAACTCTCCATATCCTACAGTAGCCATGTTCAACATTAAACATACAGATCAGTTGTTGTTGTTTTTTAATAAATTTCCTTTTGCCTTGCCAAAACATCCTCATTGAAAAGTTCATTTTTAAAAGATGTGCAGAGAAGTAAACCTTTTCCAGCACACCATGCTCATGGCCATGCCTGCCCTCACAGGCTCCAAATCACATTCTCAAAAGTGTTGCTCCTGGAATGATTATGCTGTCCCTCCAACATCTCAATTTCTTCTTCCTCAATATTACTATCTAATCAGCCTACACATATTATCTCGTCCTAGAGAAAAAGAAGATATGATTAGACCTCATTTTGCTTTCAGTCTGTCCATCAGCCATCTGCTCCATTTTATAGCAAGTCCTCTCTAAGACATGTCTGTCTTTTCTTCTTCATTTCTATTCTCTTATTATCTTACAGTCCATAATTTATCTTATCTACTGTATCTTACAGTAGATATTTGCTGTCGTGATGCACAGCAGGGAGTCTTAAACTTTGCAAACAAGGGATCAAGCATGTATTTTACAAGTATCCTGATAACTACCTAGAGAACAAATCGGAGAGAGGCAGAGGGGAAGAGAACAATTAGGAGGCATCGCCATGGGTGAGGCAAAAAACACATAGCTTGGACTAGAAGATTGGGAAAGGGGAAAATAGATAGGATTAGACATATTTAGCATTTGATTCAGGGAAGGCAATGGCACCCCACTCCAGTACTCTTGCCTGGAAAATCCAATGGACAGAGTAGCCAGGTGGGCTGCAGTCCATGGGGTTGCTAACAGTTGGACAGACTGAGCGACTTCACTTTCACTTTTCTCTTTCATGCATTGGAGAAGGAAATGGCAACCCACTCCAGTATTCTTGCCTGGAGAATCCCAGGGACGGGGGAGCCTAGTGGGCTGCCGTCTGTGGGGTCACGCAGAGTCGGACACAACTGAAGTGACTTAGCAGTAGCAGCAGCATTTGATTATGGTCAACAATAGTGTATTACAAACTTCAAAGTTGCTAAGAGACTAGGTCTTAAATGTTCTGACCACAAAATGAAATAATTATGTGATGCAATGGAGGTGTGTGTTAGTGCTAAGGTGGTAATCACATTGCAATTAACATGTCGTACACCTTAAACTTCACAATGTTAAATGTCAAGTATACTCCAATTAAAAATATCTAGTGGATAAAACCACTCTGATTTGGTGAGGAGGCAATGTTGGGATTGGAGGAGGAGAAGTCAAGATAAAACTCAGTTTTCTGACTGAGACACCCACTATTGAAGAAGTGGTTGGCGTCTCTATTTGGGCTGTTTCCTACTATTAAGCTATGGAGCTTGGTAGTGAAATCCTTTCCTACTGTTCCCTTTGCTTTCCTTCCCTCTTCCAAGTATGATCCTCTTCTCCAGAGGTTTCTATATTTACATTAGGAATGAAATTCACTTCCCGGAACTGGAAATATTTTGCTACTTTTTTTTTTTAACTTAAGTATCAAGCAGTTTTATCTCTTCTCTCTGGAGAGTTATGCTACAGTGGGACTGATTTTTATCTACTTGGCATACTTTTTTCCCACTGATTGTATAATTTCCACATTCTATATTAAGAAGGAACGTTCTGAGCCCTGGAGTGAACCACAGGCCTGAGAGTTGACTTTGCAGGAAATAAGTTGCACAGAGAATTAGGTTATAAGGAGAATCCAGTGCTCCACAAAGAGTCAACAAAACGTCAACAAAAAGGAGGGAGTTCCATTGAAGTTGATTATTTCAATAACATAGATTTGGGTGGGACTCCATTAGGAGTCACGACAGTAAAATGAAGGGGAGCAGGAAAACATGAACTAGAATCATCAGCCATGCCTTCTCTCACACATTTGTCTATTCAGTATATTTTTACCAAGGCCTTTCTCTGTGTTAAGCACTTTGCTAACTGTGTCTTAAACAGACCCATTTCCTTCCCCCCATTACTGCCTAAGGAGGACACAGATATGAAGCAAAGAGCCACACGAGAATTGTCTCACACTGTGATAAATGCTGCTGCAATCCTAAGAGCTTCCCCGGCAGCTCAGTGGTAGAGAATCCACCGACTAATGCAGGAGATGGAGGAGACACAGGTTTGATCCTTGGGCCTAAAAGATCCCCTAGAGAGGGAAATGGCAACTCACTCCAGTATTCTTGCCTGGAAAATTCCTTGAACAGAAGAACCTGGTGGGCTACAGTCCATGGGGTTGCAAAAAAGTTGGACACGACTTAACGACTAAGCAACAAGAAGCCCTACTATATCTGAACAAGCCTGTGGCTCTGTCTCTGCACACGTGTCAACAGCCACATTTAGTTAAAAAAATTTGATCCCTTATTCAGAGGCCTTACAGGCCATTATAAGAACCTAACTGTAAAGTCCACAGCAACACCTGCTCAAATTCTCTTTCCTCTACCGCCCTTTTCCCTACTCTCCTTACTCTGACACTACTTCGCTCAATCCATCTGACAACAGTCTATTCTGAGTTGATGTGATTTTTCTTTTTACCCCCACCCCCACCCCAGTGCATTATTTTCTCTCACTGTATTGTCTTTCTTCCAGCAAGAAAATCTTTCTTCTGCAGCAGAACTGGGGAAAGGAAAGACACTGGACTGGCCAAACATGATTCCCTTTGGCAACTGGGGGAAGGGAAAGTCCACAAACCCTTCCTTGTTGATAATGTTTGAACATATTAGACTGTGAGGGGCAAGAATAGGGAGCAGAGTGCACAGAGAGCAAGATTCATGGGTCCATTCCTACTTGGGAAACAGTCAGCAGGCTTCCCTGGTGGCTCAGATGGTAAAGAATCTGCATACAATGTGGGAGACCCAGATTCGATCCCTGGGTCAGGAAGAGTCCCTGGAGAAGGGGATGGCAACAAACTTCAGTATTACCTGGAGAATCTCATGGACAGAGGGGCCTGGCAGGCTACAGTCCATGGGATCGCAGAGTCAGAAACGGCTGAGTGACTAACATTTCATTTCAGAAGGGTGGAGCTGGCAGGAGTGGGAGGGTGTGCAGACAGCATCCCACATGGAGGTGCAGGTCACCCAGAGTGGAGGACTGCTCCTCCTCCTCAGGTCATCTTCTCCACTGACATATCCTTTTCCTCTGCTTTCCAGTATGGTTTCCTTCTATGCAACACCCCTGATCAGTGTTTGGCTCACTGGTAGCTCCTCAAGCAGAGCACTTACTCCGATGATTCCAGGACCACTGTGGGGAGACTTTCTCCTTCTCCCTACCTTACTTCTGCCTGCACCATGGATTTATTGCATGGGATTCTAGGGATGTGGTCAACTTTTCTATAATCCTTTAAAAGCAGCTGTAACCAGTTGAAAGGTTAGGGATCCCCAATACTGCTCTTTATAATTCAAAGGTAAACATTCCTACCCTAAACTTCATGCCCCAGAAACCACCATAGCCCAAAGTACTCAAGGGAAAAGGCAGACACTGAGCTCCCATTTTCCCCCCCACAAGCACAGTATACTGCGGCTCATGCTAACATCCAGGAAAATCAAGGAGATGGTATGATAATGACACCTGGCTTTCTTTTCTTGAAGGCTGCTTTTACATGAGGTGATATCTATTAACCTTACAGATAGACGTTTGTTAAATTCTCACGTTGACCACGGAACACCGGTGTCATCATTCTCAACTAAAACGGAACTGCTCACCAACTTTGTCTGAGGACAGAGGGCCCCCTTTGGATCTTGAGGGCCATTTATTTAAGATATATAAGCACAACAGTTAGTCTGTCTATGGATGAACTAATCCAATAATCAGTATATACTGAAAATAACTTCAAAAAGAGAAATCACTAAAAATTTCTAATCCTTAACGTATCATCTATTAAAGAGAATTGACAATAAGAGTATTAGTTTAAAATTTATCCAAGAAGATAACATTGAGTAAGCCACATCATGAGTTATCATTCAGTGCCTAGAACATATTAGCCAGTCTGTCAATATAGGGGATTGAAATTCCATTGTATGTATGCATGTGTGAATGGATGGATGCACAGGTGACAGATGGAGATACACAGATATACCATAATATGTTTTTCTGATTTCAAACTGGTAGACGTTAGGTGGTTTCCTATCTCTTGATAATATATACAACACTTTGATGGATATAATTGGTTAAAAAACATCTCCTAAGTCTTTCCGACTACTTAAAAGCTAATGGCATAGTGTTCTTGGCATAAAAAGGGTTCCTTCTTTACCACAGAAAAAAACTGTCCCAATAGTTGCCACATCAAACCAGAGCTTGATCTGTGGCTGATGCTTGTCAGAAGTACAGGCAAAACAATGGATCCCCCAGTCATTATACTTTGGTACCAGAGTAGGTACCAGTGAGCTCCAGATAATCAAAAAGAAGAATCATTCTGATACTGTCATATGCCAAAGGAAGGGAACTCTAGGCAATAAATTTACAGGGCAATGGTTTACCACCTATGCTGAGGATGCGACAAGACAAAGGTTGACATGGGTAACTTGGGGACACAAGGAAAGGAGCAAATAAATATTCCTTATATGTTGGAATCCATAAATCATTTCATGATGTGTGATCCTGCTAAGCCCTTTCATAGTTCTAAAAAGACACATGTAACAGGTTTAAGTGAAATGAGATTAGCTGAAATTTAGACATAATTAACACAGTTATGCCAAAGAATGCTCAAACTACCACACAATTGCACTCATCTCACAAGCTAGTAAAGTAATGCTCAAAATTCTCCAAGCCAGGCTTCAGCAATATGTGAACCGTGAACTTCCAGATGTTCAAGCTGGTTTTAGAAAAGGCAGAGGAACCAGAGATCAAATTGCCAACATCTGCTGGATCATCGAAAAAGCAAGAGAGTTCCAGAAAAACATCTATTTCTGCTTTATTGACTATGCCAAAGCCTTTGACTGTGTGGATCACGATAAACTGTGGAGAATTCTGAAAGAGATGGGCATACCAGACCACCTGACCTGACTCTTGAGAAACCTATATGCAGGTCAGGAAGCAACAGTTAGAACTGGGCATGGAACAACAGACTGATTCCAAATAGGAAAAGGAGTATGTCAAGGCTGTATATTGTCACCCTGCTTATTTAACTTATATGCAGAGTACATCATGAGAAACACTGGANTTCCAGATGTTCAAGCTGGTTTTAGAAAAGGCAGAGGAACCAGAGATCAAATTGCCAACATCTGCTGGATCATCGAAAAAGCAAGAGAGTTCCAGAAAAACATCTATTTCTGCTTTATTGACTATGCCAAAGCCTTTGTGTGGATCACAATAAACTGTGGAAAATTGTGAAAGAGATGGGAATACCACACCACCTGACCTGCCTCTTGAGAAACCTGTATGTGGGTCAGGAAGCAAGAGTTAGAACTGGACATGGAACAACAGACTGGTTCCAAATAGGAAAAGGAGTACGTCAAGGCTGTATATTGTCACCCTGTTTATTTAACTTCTATGCAGAGTACATCATGAAAAATGCTGGACCGGAAGAAACACAAGCTGGAATCAAGATTACTGGGAGAAATCTCAATAACCTCAGGTATGCAGATGACACCACCCTTGTGGCAGAAAGTGAAGAGGAGCTAAAAAGCCTCTTGATGAAAGTGAAAGAGGAGAGTGAAAAAGTTGGCTTAAAGCTCGACATTCAGAAAATGAAGGTCGTGGCATCCTGTCCCATCACTTCATGGGAAATAGATGGGGAAACAGTGGAAACTGTAGTTGACTTTATTCTGGGGGGCTCCAAAATCACTGCAGATGGTGACTGCAACCATGAAATTAAAAGATGCTTACTTGGAAGGAAAGTTATGACCAACCTAGACAGCATAATAAAAGGCAGAGACATTACTTTGTCAACAAAGATCCGTTTAGTCAAGGCTATGGTTTTTCCAGTGGTCATGTATGGATGTGAGAGTTGGACTGTGAAGAAAGCTGAGTGCTGAAGTGTTGATGCTTTTGAACTGTGTTGGAGAAGACTCTTGAGAGTCCCTTGGACTGCAAGGAGATCCAACCAGTCCATTTTAAAGGAGATCAATCCTGGGTGTTCTTTGGAAGGGCTGATGCTAAAGCTGAAACTCCAATACTTTGGCCACCTCATGCGAAGAGTTGACTCATTGGAAAAGACCCTGATGCTGGGAGCGATGACAGCAAAGAAGAAGGGAATGACAGAGGATGAGATGTTCGGATGGCATCACCAACTCAATGGACATGAGTTTTAGTGAACTCCAGGAGTTGGTGATAGACAGGGATTTGTGGCATGGTGTTATTCATGGGATCGCCAAGAGTCAGACATGACTGAGCGACTGAACTGAAGTGAATGGTAAAGTCCAAGACAGTTTATGCCCGGGGGGACTTTCCAGTGCCTCTGTCCCTTGGTGTGCCCTTGCCAACCCACACCTCCACAGGAGGCCCTCCAACACTATGAGTAGTTTTGTTCAGTCTCCTTTGGGATTACTGCTCCTCTCCTCTTGGCCTTGGTGCATGCAAAATTTGTTTGTGCCCTCCAAGACTGAAATCTCTGTTTCCGTCAGTCCTCTGCAAGGCCTATAATCAAAACCCTGGTGGCCCTCAAGGTCAGATTCCTTGGGGATTTTCAGTCCCTTTGTTGGATCCCCAGGCTAGGAAGCCTGACGTGGGGTTCAGAACCTTCACGTTAGTGCGACAGCTTCTTTGGTATTATTGTTCTCCAGTCTGTGGATCACCCACCCAGCGGGTATGGGATTTGATTTTATCATGATTGCAACCATCTTTCTGTGGCTTCTTCTTTGTCTTTTGATTTGGGGCATCTTTTTCGGTGGGTTCCAGCGTCCTCCTGTTGTTCAACAGCTAGTTGAAATTTTGGTGCCCTTGCAGGAGGAGATATGTGTTTGTCCTTCTTCTGCGCCATCTTGAACCGGAAGCCCATCAGTGAATCATCTTTTTGATGGATTCTGGCTTTGATCACATTCAATGTAAAAGACTCCAAAGTTAAAAACAATAAAATTAATGTTTTTTTCAAAAAGACTGATATAAAAAGACTGATATTTATGTCTCCTGTGTGATGGTTTAATCTTTTTGGACTTCTTTGTTTAGGTTTTCTATGTTTAAATTGTTATTATATGATTTCAGTTTTGAATGTAGTGTGAGGTAGGAATTTACTTGTATTATTTCCCCCCAATAGGTAACATATTGTGCCGAGAAAGTTTACTGAATTACATGTAGGTCTCCAACTGGTATGAAATATCGGTGTTCTTCACAAATTCTCTTAGAATATACGTGAGTGTGTTTGTAAACTTATTGGTCAGTTCCATAACCCCTTTATTTTGAGGGGGGGGTGAATCCATTATTACAGTATTGTTCTCAGACTTTGTTTTGAGGGCAGCTCTGGTTCCTTTTCCACCTAATTTTCCTAACATTTGTTTTTCCTTATTGAACATTCTCTTGTTTAATCTTAAAAGTGATATGTTAGAGGATCTTTGTTATTTTTCCACTGTTATGATTAATTTACATCAATTTTGGGGAAATTAATATGTAGTTAAAAGTACAATAAAACTTTAATCATTTTTTTATTAGTCAATTTTCATTTATATTTACCTGAACATATACCCTTTCCTTTGCATGTAATCCCCCACCCATCTCCTTACCTTTTTTTTTTTCATCTTTGTATTTTTGTCTGTTACTGAAGCACACCCTTTAGTATCTTCATTAGTATAGGGTCTGGCCAGTGATGAATTTGTTCATTCTTGTTCACCTGAAGCTATTTTTATTTCACTTTAATTTTTGAAAGTGAATTTTATTGGATATGGTGTTCTGGATGAGCAGCTATTTCAGCACATTGAGGAGAACCATTTTGCCTAAATGCACTTGGTCTTGGGTTAGAGGGTAGGGGTGGGTTTGCTTGGTTCTAGCCTAGCCTTCCTGTGGGGGATGCTTCCTCTGGATTGGACTTATGGCTGTCCTTCATTTTGTGGAATCAAATTCAACTGTGCTAGTTTTGTCCAATGCTCACAGTGCAATAATAATAGCTTTAGCCCTTAGTTTATCCCCAGAAAAGCTTGATATTTTTAATAAGTTTTTGTTTTAATGCTTCTAAGGTGGTAATTTTCATGTTTTATCCAGTATTTTTGATAATATTTGGTGGGAGAAATTCTCTTAATAATTTAGTCTACTGTTATCCAAAAACTTTGTATTCTTTCCAATGTTATATTCCAGTTTGTAATTCTCTCATCAGGTGAATCTAATTGTTTAAATCTGTATGTTAATTTTTAAAATTCCAATTATTGTATTTTTTTTTAAGAAGTTCTGTTTGGTTCTTCTTCAAGTCTGTCTGGACATTTTATCATCTATTTTTCCTTAGTTATACATTCAGTATCTGCTTATGTCAATGAGCATAAACATATTTTATACTCTGTGTATGACTGATTATTCCAGTATATGAAATCTTCACAGGTTGGATTACACTTTCTAATGTTTGGCTGATTTTTATTTTCCATATGGGGTGATTTATTTCTCTTTCATTTTATGATTTTTTTTTTTTAAACTATAGGCTCATGTTAATTGGAACATGGAAATTCTTTGAGGAAAAATGCAGGTTTTTCCAGGGAGTATTTGCATTTGTGTTTAATGAGTCTTTGAAGCATTACCTCACCAAAATCATTTTTTTTTAAATTTGTTTCTTCCAGGACATATAAGTAACATGAAATCTCCTAATTCTATCTGAATTTTAAGATATTTTTAAATATTTTAATGTTATATGTATTTGTATTTTTTTTCTTATAATTCCAATTGTTCTTCTCTAAGAAGAAGCCCATATCCACCCTGTGTGCATGTGTGCTTGCGTGCACACACACACACACACACGCACACACACACTAGATCTCCGCATCCTGAACCAGCCAAGTGTAACATGACTTTTCTTCTCATATTTATAGCCCAGTCTGCTTATGGTTATAGCCAAGTCAACTTACAAGTTTCCTAATTCTTTGTGTATTGTTGTGTTTTCTAGTTTTTCCTTTCATCAGGTGTATCACCCTTTGGGTTCCCCCTTCTTATGTGGATGATCCGTGATATGGTTTCTCCGGCTGCATTGTCCCAGTGTCTTTCGTCTTTTATGCACAGAGCCCTTCAAAATCAGAGTTGGCCGTGGCATGCATTAGCAGACACTGCTGGAGAGCATCTACCTTCAGAACGCACTTCTCTCTCTGGATTTGACCTTTTCCTTAATTTTTAATCTTAGGTTATTTTTTTTTATTCTCCTCTCACCTCAGTGTATCTTGAAAAGACTTACAAAACCTTTTATCCAGCATTCTTAAGGATTTTGTCCTGAGAAGGCTCTTCAGGATACCTTGTCTATCCCACTGCCCTAATATTTTTCAAATGTTATTTTTAATGTTTCTTTTATAGGATTCAGTTTAGCTGCTTTTAAAAGAAACAAGAGGAAACTAGAGCTGGCAGAAAGGGTGGAAACAGATTTCATTCAACTAAAGAAAAGAAGACAATCAAGTGAAAAGGTCAGGAGGTGTTTGAAATATTAATAATTAATGTATCATAATAATATACTTAGTTTGCATTTAAATATATAAGTTTCAGAATAATATGACCCAGTAGAAATATAATGCATGCCACATATGTACTTTTCAAGTTTTCCATAGCTACATTTAAAAAAGTAAAAAGAAACAGGTAAAATTAATTTTAATATTTATTTTATTTAAACTAACGAACCCAAAAGTCAACCAATGAGAAAATTATTCTCATTGAGCTATTCTCTTTTTTCAGTATTGGTCTTCAAAAGCAGTGTATATGTCACATTTACAGCACGTCTCAATTATGACACTAAATTTTCATTTGAAATATTTGATCTGTATTTAATATCAGAAAATTAATAGTTGATAAGGTAGGTTTACATAACAGGTTACATTACAAGCATACTTAAAACTTTCCAATAATTGAATATCTGTTCTAAAATTAAAGTTAATTAAAATGTAATAAAATTAAAAATCTAACTTCTTATTTGTCCTCACCATATTTTTAAGCACTCAGTAGCTCTGTGTGGCTCCTGGCCGCTGTTTTGGTCATTGCAGCTCTGGGTGAAAATGGCTGTTCAGGGGATGGAGTGTTAGAGGGAAATGTATATATTGGATTCATGTAGATTTCTTTGCATATTCTAATTGCATGTATCTTTCTTGTTCTTAAACATTCTTTGTTTGCATTTCATGCATTTGTATGCCATCATGAGTCCGTGTGTGCCATGTATTAGGCGTTTTAGGGAATGGAAACAAGTTAAGAGCTGTAACAGTCTTCCCCACCTACGGCTTCAAGGTCAGTCAGCACTCAGTTCCTGATCTCATGTCACATCAGCATTTGATAAACTTGGAATCTCAGTATTCTTTTTTGATTAGCCCTTCTGTAATTGCTTATATACTGACTTACACTTTCTGTCATAGCTGTGTGTGGTTTACTCACGTATGAATGCATATGAAATCTTCTCTCGTAGTGAGAGATATGTTTTACCAAGTTCCTTTGGGCTGCTATGTGGAGAACAGGGGGAGGCCAGAACAGAAGTGAGGAGACTAGTTGCATAGTTTTTACAGTTGAGAGATGGTGGCGCCTTGGACCATGGATGATGGAGATGGAGAGAAGTGACTACATCCAGGATATATTGTAAGAGTTCCTATAAAGGGCAGAAATTACCGGTGTCTAAAAGACTGGTGAGATAGAGAGGGGCTTAAAGGTTTTAGTTTTAGTCATTTGAGTATTGACATTTCTTAAGGTGAGGGGAGTTAGAGAAAGTATGATTTCATGGTGATAGAGGTGGAAAATGGAGAAAAAGAACTTTCTTAGTCCATATCACCTTAACAGACTCAGATTAACCAATACTTTTTATTTTCACCATAAACATATTATTGGATGCCAAAGTACCCTAAGCCCCTGAAGCTAATAGACCACTTTTAGTGTGCATTGTTCCTCTACCCTTTTCAGTTGAATTTTGTGCCACTAAGAGTCTCGTTATGCTCGTTTCCTATTGCTGTAGTTACGTAGTTCTTCAAGTCTCCTGTAAACTGATGAATCAGTTCAGTTCAGTTCAGTCACTCAGTCGTGTCCAACTCTTTGCAATCCCATGAATTGCAGCATGCCAGTCCTCCCTGTCCATCACCAACTCCTGGAGTTCACTCAAACTCACATCCATCGAGTCAGTGATGCCATCCANTCCTATTGCTGTAGTTACGTAGTTCTTCAAGTCTCCTGTAAACTGATGAATCAGTTCAGTTCAGTTCAGTCACTCAGTCGTGTCCAACTCTTTGCGATCCCATGAATTGCAGCATGCCAGTCCTCCCTGTCCATCACCAACTCCTGGAGTTCACTCAAACTCACATCCATCAAGTCAGTGATGCCATCCAGCCATCTCATCCTCTGTCGTCCCCTTCTCCTCCTGCCCTCAATCCCTCCCAGTATCAGGGTTTTTTCCAATGAGTCAACTCTTCACATGAAGTGGCCAAAGTATTGGAGTTTCAGCTTTAGCATCATTCCTTCAAATGAACACCCAGGACTGATCTCCTTCAGAATGGACTGATTGGATCTCCTTGCAGTCCAAGGGACTCTCAAGAGTCTTCTCCAACACCACAGTTCAAAAGCATCAGTTCTTCGGCGCTCAGCTATCTTCACAGTCCAACTCACATCCATACATGACCACTGGAAAAACCATAGCCTTGACTAGACGGACCTTTGTTGGCAAAGTAATATCTCTGTTTTTCAATATGCTATCTGGGTTGGTCATTGAGCTTAAAAAGAGTTGTCTGCTTGACAATCAAAAGGGTTGTTTGTTTGAAAACTAATTTGAAAAAGCAGAGTAGGTCTGTTAAAATAGAGTTATTTTTGCCATAGAATTAAGTTGGGGCAAGTCAGTTATAAAAGATTAAGAAAAATCATAAAAATCTAGAAGCATTCTGTATTCAGAGTGTGTTGTTAAATGTCTTTATATTCCTGTTCTATTTTAGATAAAATTTGAAATCATAGGACAATCCAGGGTGTTACAGAAAGATGATATGGAACATTTATATGTGGGCTTACATTCAGAGAAAAGGCTTTGGTCTTTTATTAAAAAGATTGGCTAGTGAATGAATGAATTGGTTTTGTGTTTTAATTAAGGAAGGACATATTCATAGTATGTGTCCTTTTTTGTGATTCTCTACTTCACCCAGAGGATGATCAATTTTTGAAAACTTTAAACAGCCACTCATCAACCTGGTTAAGAGGATTTCCAATGAAAAGCTTGATGTGGCAGCAGGAGACACTGACTGTGGAGCTGGTTATATGCATCTGAAGTTTAGGGGTAGGTCAGGAGGGAGTTTCTCATTCGGAAATTATTGGCATCGAAAGGAATATAAATCCATGTGGCCAGATGAACTCACTGAGGAGTGAGTGAAGTTAGAGGTCTGAAAACTGAACCTGGGGTCAGGCCAACATGTCTACATTGGGAGGAGGAGAACCCAACGAAAGAAAAAGATGGAGCAGCCAGTTGGGTAGAGGGGCTCCCGGGAGAGAGCGGCCAGGAAGCAGAGAGCAGCTCAGAGCCAGTCGTCACCGTGTCAGATGCTGCTGAGAAACAGAAGGCGGGCAGAGGCCGGACCTCTGGTCTCAGGACCTGGTGACTGCGGACCCGGGTGAGGATGGTCTCCCTGACGCAGAGGACTGTAGACCTGCTGCCGAGGTGCTGTCAGGAGAACACGGTGGAGATAGTGCTTTCAAGAAGCTTTGCTGTGGAGTTGGAAGTGGGGTCGAGACACCTTACTGTTTTCAGTGACCTTCTGTGAATTCAGTGATAATTTCACCTATGAAGTCTCCGTTTGCTTATTTTTAAAATAGTGATATTTTAAAATAGAAAATAGTGATATTCTGCTTCTATGGCTGTTAGGAAAAACAGAATTGTCAAGAGATGATCACGTGCTTGGCGACTATCACTCATGGAGGCCCCATTATCTTGCCTTCGTCTTTAATGTAGCTCAGTCGGAAGAGAAAGAAAGCTCCTCCTCCAGGCGGAGTCTTGCAGTAGAGAAGGGGAGGGTGGCAAGGGATGCTGGCCATGGTGGGTACAGAGCTGGAGTTCAGGCATGACTCAAATGGTGTGGTTTAGACACCTGAAATGACAGGAAAATGTTTTTAGAATGTTTGAACTTGAATGTGTAAGAAGCACTGTGTTTTGACACTGACCTACAAAAATGACTCTGACCGAGCTTCTGTCTTTAGGGAAGGGTGCTGGCCACAGGTTTTGTCTTACAGATGTTTGCTGCATAACCTTGGCAGAGGTGATAAAAATGCTCCCAGAAAGAACAGGCTACCAGATAAGGAGCCAATGGAGCAGAAAATTACAATTTTTGAGAGGAAGCATAGCAACTTTTTAGAGATGTGATGGGAAAGGGCAAATAGCTGTTTTCTAAATCAACCTGTGTTTAGTTTATTACTCCCTGTCCTGTGTGTACAGTTTCCACATAGTTTTGGTTAGCCAGCATTGACTAAGGCCCAGTACTACTGTGTGTTGTGGCTACATAAAAGAAGCTGTGAGTTGGGTATATAAACATAATGAAAAGAATAGGGTTTTTGGTAACTTTGCTAATGTTCACTTCTTTAGTTATTCAGTGTTGGAGGACATAAATATTGTCTTGAAAGGAGTATACAGTAGAATAAATATTGTTAAGCCTGATAATAAAGGAAGTAAATTTGGAGATTTTTGTTGCATTGATATTTCTCTTTTTTCTTAAAGAGGTAAACCGATTGTCCAGACCTTGTCACAGTACTAATTTTGCTGTTGTTGTTGAGTCAGTTGTGTTCGATTCTTTGCGACCCCATGGACAGTACTAATAGATATCAGAGTTAAAGCAAGAAGAATATTTCATCAGCTTGCTACCTCAGAGTATTTTTATTTTCCTAAGTCTCTGACCGTCTACACTTAGATTTGACTTAGTTTAAAATAAGAATGGTTAATCAATGGGACGCTTTTGACTGCAAACAACAGAAAACCTGGCAGTGACTTAGGAAATGCATATTTGTCCCCCTGCTCCCTGGCATATAAAAAATTTGGAACTGGGTGAGTTGCGAGCTTTCATGATCTCAGGCTTCTAGTGATGCTGGAGCCAACATATCTGGGATTTCTCTTGGGCCTTTTCTCTCACCCCTTTTGCCTTATGGGTGGAATATGGTTTCTTTAATTTGAGGTGTCACGTCTGCATTGAAGGTGAGAAAGTGAGACCATGGAGGGTGGGGAAGGGGAGACTAGTGCCAGATGTGTCTGTCACCTTTTTATCTGGGATGCAAAGGTTTTCCAGGCTCCCTCTCAATGGAGCCCTTTTTAGTTATTTATTTTGGTCACATGACTATTCCCAGCTGCAAAAGAGCCTAAGAAATTGAGTAGATTTTTCTAATTATTCTCTCTCAGCTCATGACTTGTCTTCCCAACAAAATAGTTCTTTCCTTGTCAAAGGAAGGGGAGGAGAGTGGTTATTAGGTAGGTAATTTATAGTGCATAGTGTGAACGGAGAACTTATTTTTGTTATTTTTCTCCCCACAATTAATATGTCCCTTGTTACTTTAAACCAATACCGGCATAAGCAGCTAATCTACCCATAAATCAAATAAAACCCATTTTGTTTTCTCTTTCAGAATACATGGGTTTATGATATAATATTAAAAAATGAGGAATAAATTCTGAGTAATTGTCTGTTCTTAATAATTGGTGTCTCTGTTTCATCCATGCTTTTTTGTGTATGACTTAGCAGAGAAAACGATGGAGAAGGAAAAGATTATTTACCTGGAGTGCTGTGTAATATAGAGGTAGTAGTTGTTTGCTCTCTGTTCCACTCCCCTCTCTGGGTAGACCCAGTTGTTCTGGATTTTCTTTTACCCGCTTCTTTCCCTTGCAGTGTATATAGGCAGTCCACACTTTGCATGATAGTGCTGGACCATGAAAATGACCATGCAAACCAAAATTGTACAAAGGGATCTTGATGGCAAAAGTTAAACTTGTTCCATGACCTTTAAACATTTTTGTCAAAACATTAAAAATTCTTTTATTGTTGGTTATAAATGCATAGAGAAACAAGCAAAAAATTAAAATGAATATTTTTTTAGTACACTAATTTAAAACATCAGAATTAGTGTTTGTTTTTTTTTTCTGTATAAAAAATTCCTTATCAAGAGTAGTTTAAACAGTGCTTGCCTTCCCATCATATAACTTACAGTGTGGAGTGAGTATCTGATTATGTCATGGTGAATTGTCAAACTCCCTTTGAATTTTGGATCTGCTTTCATCATTTTATCTTTTGCTGTTTCCGTGTTATAAGTGATCCCTCAGTTCCTTTAATGTCAAATTTTTTTCCAAGTGTTACTTCCTCTGTGACATCATTGGTCACAACTACATTCCTTATTTATATTGACCGATTTGTCTTCACTGAATTCCTCTGACTGTAGATCTAAAGCCTCTTGAATGGTGACAGTGTCAAAAATTCCCGTCGTCAACTATTTCTTCTGTAACTTCATTTATTTTTTATTGGAATTTCACTTCTAGCATTATCACTGCTTCTTTGGTTCACTTTCATCTTGGTTGTATAGTGTCCTTTGTAGATGGTCAATTTTTAAAAAATGGCATGTGGATTTATCACTGGGAGACAAGAAGGCAACACAGCTGCACACTTCACTGTCTATCGGGGACAGAATTTGAATAAAATGACATGATTGGCTACTGACAATGATGGAGGTCTATGTAGTTAACAGTGATCTTTGGACTGAAGAGCTAGTAGTGGTTTATACTTTATGCAATTACTCACAGTTACTGTACCACGTAATTGAAGTTTGAACCATGTTGTTGAGTGACTGATATTATTGAACTGAGCTGTGATAACACATTTATCTGTGTCAAAACGAGAACTGTTGGTCCTGTGGGGTTTCCTTCAGTCTCAGTTCAATACTCATGGTGCGGTTTAGTGTGCTCCTCTATCCTTTGTGACTCCCACACACTGGCGTCTGCACTCTCCCCTGGCAATGTTGCCTTGGACTCATTGTTAGAATGTGGATCCAGAATTCTTATGGTATATGTGATGAAGTGATGACATGTTTTAAATTTATCTTTTGTTTTGATACAAAAAAATAAAAGGTAGTTGTGTTAGCATCAATCTTAGCATTTTTGAAAAAGGAAACTTTGTTTTGGAATGAAGTGCTTAACTCATTGACCAATAGCAGCTCTTAGTTGGAGCTACCGGACTGACTGAATTGTTACATAACCTTGTTGTATAAGGGAAGGAGGTGTTACCAAGAGGAGAGATCCATAGGTTGGGAAAACAGATAGACTCAATGCCCAGGATAGTCTAGATTTCATAAATATCAGTTTCAAACAGCTAGCCCTGGATGTTACTAGAAGGGGCTTTCATTCTTAGAGTATTAAAAGAGGTTGGGGGTATTGTTTGATCTCAACATTTTTGATGTTTCAAGCCTTCCCCCCCCCTTCATTTTTCACAAGCATATTGTTGAAATAGTTTCCATGTCTTTTCCTTTAATAACAGATTTTACAGTTGAATGTACATGGAATTCTTTGCCTCCTCCCATCACTTTTACAAATAATTTTTCAATTAATTTCATAGATTTTTAGGTAAAGCAGTACTTGTATAGGGTGGGGAAATGATAGACAATCAGACCTTTTCCATTATGTGAGTATCCTTCGTTCTTCTGTTTCTAATGAATGAGTTTAGAAAGGCTTGAATGCTTTTGTACAACGTTGTGTGTTCAAAACCACTCTAAAGAGATGCTACAACTTTTAATTTTGTGTTCTTTAGCCACCACATAGGGACATCAAATTGGCCACATGTTTCAGAAAGGAAATGTTGGGCCTTGCTTTGTGCACTTCATATAAATATATTCTATTCTTTTGAAGTATATTGTGGGTAACATTTTTCCCTTTTATCCACCATCTTGAAATTATTATGTAAACGCTTAACTGTATCATACTAAATCACTGTATTTTTTGGGTGAGAGGTAGGTTAAGATCAAAGAAAATAAATGCATGAAAAACAACATATTTTCCTCAGATTGTTCTATTTGTACTTGTGTACATGTCTGTGTATTATGTGAGCAGGGAAGGAGTAATTAGTCTTTTGCAGAAATTTGCTTGATCTGGAGTCCTCCGGTGTCTCTCAAGAAGACGGTTAATGCATAGATATATGAGTAAACAGAAGTAAGAAACTCCTTTGCCTTCTCTTTTACATAAAGAAGTATACATCATACATTTAATTTTTTTCTATAAACCTATAAATTCATCCTGTGGAGTGATTTTCTTCCATTTGAAATTATTTCTTTGAATTGTAAGTAACATAGTAAAATTTATATTTTCTTGTCCTAAGATTATCTTGATTACTGATTAAGCATATAGGACTTAAATGTAAATCAGAAAGTAGGTCAGTAACTTAATTGCTTCTATTACTAGATTACTACCACCTCATTCATTGACATAGGTTATACAGTCTGATGAGCAATATTCCTTTTCAATGTAAATTGATGGAGTTTCTTTAAATATTTACAGTTTGTAGCAGTTTATGCCAATTCATGAATTATCCATATCCAGAACTTTCAACCCTTGATAGCTGGGCAATATTTCAGAAAAAGTTTATAAGTTCTTGTATAAAGATTCAGTACCTAGTAAGTTGGATTTCTTCCCAAATCTTCCTTAAACCCTCATGAAACTATGCCTTAAATTTACACTGAGTTTTAAAATTATAAGTGAGATTAGTGAGGCAAGAAATCAGTGTTAACAGACCGTAACTGCTGTTTTTATTTTGTAAGGGAATGTGGTTTTCCAGGAGGCTTATTATAGGTTGACATCAGATGTTGTTAGACTTGTAAATCTGCCCTCTGTTTTGAGTATCCATCAGCTCTGTCGAGCCTCCTGTACGTTTTGATATTTAACCAGAATCATAGGAGGGGAAAATGAAGGCATTCCTTCATTATCATTGGGATAATCTTAGCTGACCTTGTATGTAATGTACAAATTGTCATATTATAGCTTTCCTAAATGGAAATTCCTCCAGTGAATGGACTTTCATAGACGTCTTCCTGTCTGGGAATTGGTTCAGATCATGATGTTAACAGCATGAGATTCTAAGTCAGAATTTCTAAATATGTCCTCATACTGTATCCCCATGTGTTAATGACCTGAGTTGACCTGTCACAAATGTAGTGGTGTTAACACGTGTGTAGCCAATACACACATGTGTTAAGGCCAGCAGAATAAACCAGCACATAAAAAGACAAATGTGTATACACTGGCACACATACACATACATAGTCAATAACAGGGATACTTTAAGATCAGAAGATAAGACCCACTGCTTAATTAAGATGAAGGAAATCTGGAGTTTTCAAAGTCCCGACTGGCCACATCTTCTGTAATCAGCCTAGAACTTTCTGAATAAAAAGTCGCAGGCCGGAAACTATTCAAGAGCCGAGAGTGGGATTACTCAGGGAGTGGAGGAAGTGGTGCTGGCTGAGATGGATACAGAAGACCAGGAGAGGTCTGACCAGAGGAGATCTTGTCAAGGTCTGACCTGGGCCAGTCCAGAGGCCCGGGGCAGATGTGGAGCCGCTCTGGACATCAGATTCCTCAGCCATACAGTCAGCATGTGGTACTAGCTGACTGCCGTCTTTCTATGTGACACTTTAACATATTCTCACTGACAAAACAGAGCTTGTCCAAACCTCTTGATCCTCTCATTGAGAGATTCTTTATTCTAGTGTATGCTCAACCTGGCTAACTGTTATCTTCATCTGTGTAGTGCGTGTGTTTTTGTTTCCTTTCGACTGTACTGTGTAGCATGTCCCTGCCCAGGGATCAAACCCTTGCCACACGCATTGGAAGCATGCAGTCTTAACCTCTGGACCACCAGGGAAATCCCCATCTGGGTAGTTTTAAATCTACTGGTAGGAGGTTCTTAGGCTCTACTTTCAGTTCACTAAATGAAAATCTGCAGGGCTGTGTAAGGTATTGGGGCAGAATTTGAGACTCATTGCTTTTTCTGCCTAATATGTCACAGTGGGCCTAGAAAAGCGCCTGCTCAGTAATCATTTCTTCAGTGAACATAGACTGTTTTAGAGGAGCTGGTAGTTACATGACTGGATTCAGTTAAGTTCATGTCCACTCCTCCTCATCCAGCTCTCCTCCGGGAAGACTAGAGTTCTTGTCTCCTTTTACCTGATTCCAGAATTTGTCTCCAGGTTATTGTCTGTTTTTCAACAGGCACCGGACACAGTGCCCATGAAACTGTGTATGAGTGAATGAGTCCAAATTTTTATTTCCATCCCACTTTCATGCCCTGACTTTTCCAGTTGCTTATTACACGTCTCATGTCTAGCTTAGCTCAGCAAGTCTAGAGTCAAGGTTCATGACCGTCTCCTGCATGACTGTGGTAGCATCCCAATCCATCTGCTCCTGCCCCTTCCAGTCAGTTCTATACACAGCATTCATGGAATCACTTAAAAGTGCAATTTGATTTTGTCATGACCCTGTTTAAACTCTCGAGTCACTTCCAGCTGCACTTAGAAATAAAGTGCAGCCCCTTCACAGGTCCCACAGGACTTGATAGGAGCAGGCGCCTGTCTGTCTTTGCAGACTTTTGTTCTTTACACTCAGGAGGTCACACTGTCAAGATGCTGCAGGAGTCTGGGCCTTTGTCCTGTGATTCCAGATCCCGGAAGTTTCACTCTCCCACTCCCACCTGTCGTTCAAGCGGTCATGCAGCTCCAGCCGCCTCCCTCTGAGGGTGCCTGTTTGCTGGAGGACAGGGACTCTATCTGTTTTGGTTGCCCTGGTTGCTCAGTCACTGAGTTGTGTCCGACTCTTTGCCACCCCATGGACTGCAGCAACCAGGCTTCCCTGTCCTTCACTATTTCTTGATGTTTGCTCAAACTCATGTCCACTGATTGGTGACGCTGTCCGCCCGTCTCGTTCTCTGTCACCCCCTTCTCCTCCTGCCCTTAATATTTCCCAGCATCAGGGTCTTTTCCAGAGAGGTGGCCCTTTGCATCAGGTGGCCAAAGTATCGGAGCTTCAGCTTCAGCATCAGTCCTTCCAAGACATATTCAGGGTTGATTTCCTTTAGGATTGATTGGTTTGCGCTCCTTGCTGTCCAAGGAACTCTCAAGACTCTTCTCCAGCACCGCAGTTCAAAAGCATCAGTTCTTCAGCACTCAGCCTTCTTAAAGGATGGTCCAACTCTCAGATCCGTATGCATGTCTATTGGAAAAACCAGAGTTTGACCATATGAACCTTTGTTGGCAAAATGATGTCTTTGCTTTTTAATATGCTCTCTAGATTTCTCATAGCTTTCCTTCCAGGGAGCAAGTGTCTTTTAACCTCATATTATATAATATATATAATAAGTCCTCATTAAACAATTGATGATAAATATAGGTATTATTTTTTGTTTTGTTTGTTTTATTTTGGTTGCTTCTTTTTGACACGCCTACCACTCCTATTAAATCTATACCATTTTTTCCTTGATGACTGGATGGTTGCAGTATCTTTATAACTGGCCTGCCTACTTCTAGA
>SJYX01021231.1:140858-151635 GCA_006410675.1 Oreotragus oreotragus | reverse complement strand
TTTTTTTTTTTTTCTCCCCCCTAGGAAAAAGAATGAACCTTCACCACCACAAAAATTCCTGCCCATTTTCTAGCACTTGCCTATTTTGGTTGTGTGATTTTCCAAGGAGCGATAGGGGATGGAATGGAAATGGGGATTGCCTTGCGAGCTAAGACGGTCTATGAAGCTTGTGGTTGTGCTTTCCCCCTCCCCCCGACACTGAGAGCATTTTCACTGTACAAGCACTGTCATCTCTTCTGTGGTCATTTTATGTTTTTTAGTCAAGGGATAGGCAGTGCTCCATTTTCACTGCTTCACCGATTTGTGTCATCTAAAACTTTGAGGAACTCACCAGTAAGTGACCTGGAGCACAGGCTTTGAATGGCATTTCCACTGGAGGTCACGGCCTCTTGGGATCTTTAGTTTTTCTTTGCAGTACCTATTTTACCTTGACTTCATCATTATCACCAGCAAACATTTATTGAGTACTGTTTATACATAGGTTTTCAAGCAGGTTTTAGGGAGTACATTGAGAGGCCCTGACCATTTTATGTGATCCAGAGGAGTTAAGCAATAAAGGAAACTCATATCAAACTCATTTGGTATGTGGCAGAAGAATGAAATCATACATGAGAGCTGCAGGGATTAGCAGGACGGAGAAAGTCACTCTAAGCACATGGTAGGCTTTATGAAGAGCTAGAGTTTAAGCTGGGCCTTCCCTCGTGGCTCAGATGGTAAAGAATTTGCCTGCAATGTCGGAGATCTTGGTTCAATCCCTTTGTGGGGGAAGATCCCCTGGAGAAAGGAATGGCTGCCCATTCCAGTATTCTTGTCTAGGAAATCTCATGGACAGAGGAGCCTGGCAGGCTACAGTCCATGGGGTTGCAAAGAGCTGGATATGACTGAGTGACTAATACTTTAGTCTTTGGATCTAACATCTTGGCTAAAGAGAAGGGCTTATATAAATGTAGAGAAAAAGAGAAAGTCCTAAGTTTAGAAGAAGCCTGTGAGTGGATAAGCAGGTTGCACTACAGAGTTTCTGCAGAACGGTGTTTTCAAACCCAAATGCTCATGGGGGCTGGGCAGGTAGTGTGAACGTGTGAGACCATCTAGAGAGGTGGCGTGGATCAGTACATGATCCAGTTTTTGGTATGTAAAAACCAAACTACAATGCACCAACTTCTGACAAACTTTTCTGGTCAAACCAAACTCTGATTTGGGCATTCTGTAATCCCCCTTGGGGGCATGGCAGTTGAAAGGATTCAAATGTTCACAGAATTTGGCAAAGTGAAATAGGCCATAGAGGAAATAAATCCAAATCCAGAGTCCCCCTGAACATCTATTTGCCCTGACTGTACTTGGAAGCAAATGAGGAGAATATTTTGAAATATGTGTGAGTGGGGCCTGTCCTGCGGCTATTTGCATTAAACAGGCTTTGAAGTGTTGAAAGTCTCTGAAAACATCATTGGAGTTAATTTGAATGGTTTCAGAATTTCTGAGATTTAGTACTATCATAATTAGTTTAGATTGTATTTTACATTCTAAACTATACTTAACTCCTTCTTATTCTTTGTAATTCTTTGATTTATCTCTAATTTCTAATAAGATTTTAATCTATTGAGGAACAAAAGGAAAATAAGTATATGGGCATTTTTGCCTCCCTTTTGCTTTTTAATATGCTGATCTTTAGTTGTTATGTATTTATGATTTTAAATAACAGTTTCTATTTTTGTGAGTATACTCATAATGATATGGTCAAATGAATACTGCTGTACTTAAAAAAATTTCACAGCACATGAAGTAACTTGTTACTTTGTTACTAAAGTCAGTGTCAAATATTGTTCTAAAGTCTGAAGAGGGTGGAATTTAAATCCAGGTTAAATGACCCATCCCAATTGTCATGGTGTTTCATTGGCAGGAATAGACTCCAGATTGTCCAAGTTACCTTTGAGTCCTTTATCTGTTATTCCCCACTGCTTTAAGAGTCAGTTCAAAGGCCAGTGGAGCGCTGGTATTTAAAAGAAAAAGTGTAATTTTATCCAGAGAAGGTACATGCAAGCTCTGAAATGAAAGAGAGACCAGAGGTCCAGACCACGGCCAGGTGTTTCTGGAAAGAGCCAAATTGGACAACTAAATTGAAAAAGGTTGCCTGCTTTTATTAAAGAGACTTTGTTGCTGTCTATTTAATTAGCAAAGCCTTAGCTCATTTATTTATGTGTTTTTTAATCTGCCCAGGTAATGACATTCATAGCCTATTAGTGTGTGTGCTGGTAGCACGTTGCACCATCTCTGTGGTTGAAGTCCTTTCATATATGTGCCTCTCGGAGGTGAAACTGCCAAATAATCTTGATTTCCTCCTCCCTTGAACTTGTTTCCCAGACAGCAATGATTGAGTTTAAGATAGTGAAGGATGACCAGCTCTCCAGTTGAAAAAGTAAAAGCTAAAATAGTTAAAGCTAAAATATTTTATGAATACTAATTATTTAGAGCTTTTAGGAAAGCAATCTGGAATTAAACCGAACTGGTTAGTCAAATACAAGGAGTGTGATCTGGTGCCAGATGGTTGATCTAGGGGATGAGAAGGCGGTAAAGAAGTGTTACCGAAAGAAAACATCGAATGGTGGAGTGTGTGTCCAATATAAAGACATATCATCTCTTTGTGGATAAAGTGAGAGGCTTCGTGTTTCATGGGAAAGCCTTAGAAGTTTGTTTTTAACAGTGGACCAAAGGGCACGCACAGCCTCCTGAAATAAAGATCACTTCCACATTGTGAGAAACGAGTCTGGGCTTCAGTTTGGTTATTATGGGACCGGAGAAAGATTTTTCAGCAGTTTTTAAGGATGTGCTCTTGGGACAGAACTCATTTAGGAGTGATGTGCAAAAGCATTACATTTAGGGAAGATTGAAATATGAAATAATCAGAGAAATACAAGAAGTTAGAGGAAAACTGCTTTGGAGAGGCTGAGCCTGGATCATGCATAAAAAACTGAGCAAAAGGCAGTTTCAGAGGACAGAAAGTTTGAGTTATTGATGAGTGCAATTAAAAAGTGTCATGACACTTGGTTTGTTGCTGCCTACAAGTGGATGAGGGGCAAGACAAGCCGCAGAGGAGCCTGGAAGAAGCCAGTGTATAAAGAGGCTTCCAGAGAAGGGAGAGCTGCTGGGCTTAGATTGTGCCAGGGCCCCTGTGTGTTTGGGAGGCGATTCAGGAGACCTCTTCTGGAGCTTCCGAGACCTTGGGACTTGGAGAAGGGTAGTATTTCTCTGTGGGGCAGGGATAGGGGATGCAGAGTGAGTCAGGAATGCCACCTGTACCATGACATCTGATAGTGTCTTCTGTTACTGCCAAGAGCCAAGCCTCCCCCTGGAGGAGAAGGCGGGAGGCTTGGGCCCTGCTGAGCTTTAGTGCCTGGAGAAAATCTTTGCCTGTTCACTTTCATTCATTCAGTTTGTCCATTCAAGTTTTTCAGTCACAGAACTGATTTTGTCCTTCTTTCTCCTGTTTGTTTATTTTATTGACTTTTTGGATCTTTTCATTTAGTGTTCATTCTCTTTCATTGCTTTTTCATCTTCTGTTTTTCTCCTTGTGTTTATCTTGCTCCCTTTCTAACTTGTTTAGCTGGACACGTAGCTTACTATTTTGTTTCTTTTTTAATATCAGTACTTTGGGTATTAATTTCCCTCTCAGTGCCACTTTTATTTCCTCTCTCACAGGTTTTAAAATGCAGTGTTTTATGTCTATTTCTTTTTGGTCATGTAGCTTGTGAGAGATCTTAGTTCCCTGACCAGGGATTGAACCTGCGCTCTTGGCAGTGAAAATGCAGAGTCCTAACCCCTGGACTTCCAGGGAATTCCCTGAAATGTAATATTTTTTTAATTATCACAATCATTTAGTATTTTTGTTTCTATTTAGATTTCTTATTTGATCCATAAGTTATTTAGCAGTGCTTTTTTCTTTTTTAAAAAATTTTATTTACCTTTATTGATACCTAACTTAATTGTATTGTAGTCACAGAGTGTTTTCTGTTTGATATTGTTTCTTGAAATTTGTTGTGATTTAGTGTATGGATTAATGTGTGGTCAATTTTAAAAAATATTTATTTGTGTTTGAAAACAATGCTTTCCCTCTAATTGGAGCAAAATTCTGTGAATGCCTTAAGTTAAGCCTTTTAATGTGCTATTCAGACCTTTTCTTTTTTAAAAATTATATTTATGTATTTATGGCTGTGCTGTGTCTTCGCTGCTGCACGTGGGCTTTCTCTAGTTGCCGCGAGCAGGGGTTATTCTGCCTCGTGGTGCATGGGGCCCTCATTGCAACGGTTCCTCTTGTTGCGGAGCCTGGGCTCTAGAGCGTGAGCTCAGAAATTGCGGCTTGCGGTTGCTAGAGTGGGCTCTCAGTAGTAGTGTCAGATTGACTTAGTTCTGTGGCGTGTGGAATCTTCCTGGACCAGGTATTGAACTTGTGCATTGGCCAGTGGATTCCACTGTTCTACCAGGGAAGTCGCCAGATCTTTTATTTCTTACTGAATTTTTGTTTGTTTGCTTTTAGTCATTTGCCTTATTCATGGTTAAGAAAAATGGGTTAAACTATCTCATTATGTTGCTCTGTTTTTGCTTTATGTACATTTGAAGCTATTTTTAATTTTAGGTACATACAGATTTAGAATTACTATATCGCCCTGGTTTATCTAAACTTTAAGTATTTACCATGTAGACATCCTTTAATCCTATTAAGTTTTTGTCTTAAAACTGATATTCTTGATGTTACTGTAATTACATTGTTTGGGTTGGTCCCTACTGGGTGTGTCTCTTCTTTTCCCTTGTCCTTTTGCTCTCAGCTTTTTCACGTCCTTATTTTTCAAGTGTATTTGTGATAACATATAGCCAGATCTTAAAACCCCATCTTGATCTTCTAAAAATACGCTGGGTTTTTTTTTTTTTTTTTAATAATTGTACTTACTTTTTTGGTTGTGCTGGGTCTCCACTGTTACTCGAGCTTTTCTCTAGTTGTGAGAGTGGGATCTACTCTTTGTCATGGCATGCAGGTTTCTCATTACAATTACTTCTCTTGCTGCAGGCTTTGGTAGTTGCAGCTCCCAGGCTCTAGAATGCAGGCTCAATAGTTGTGGCACATGGACTTAGTTGCTTCTTGGAATGTAAGATCTTCCTGGACCAGGAATTGAACCCATGTCTCCTGCATTGACAGGCAGATTCTTTACCACTGAGCCACCAAGGAAACCCAATACACTACTATTATTTTTGAAGACAATATTAATTTTGATTTACATGCATGTTTGCCATTGTATTTGCTTGCCCATTCCTTGTTTCATTCCTGAGTGTCCTTTTCCTTCTTGGATTATTGTCTCAGTCCCTTCAGACTGCTATAACAAAACACAAGAGACCGGATGGCTTACAAACAATAGGAACGTATTTATCACAGTTCTGGAGGCTGGGAATCCAACATCAAGGCATAGGCAGATTTGGTATCTGATGAGGACCTCCTTCCTAGATGGCCGTCTTTTTGCTGTAGCCTTACATGCCAGAAGGGGCATGGAAACTTCTTGGGCTTCTTCTATAACGGCATATCTCATTCTTGCAGCTCTGCCTTCATGACATAATCACTTTTTGATGCCCTGCCTCCAGTACCATCACTGTGGGGGTTAGGATTGCAATAGGTGAAATTCTGGAAGGGCACATTTAGATCACAGCACTTATTTTCCTTTTTCTTAAAGTATATCGTTCATTTGTTTATTTGTTCATCCAGTCAACAGATAGATTTTGAGTACTTAAGAGGTGTCAAGTCCTTTTATGGGTGTTTCGCTTATGCTAGTGAGTAAAACATACGAAGATTACTGCTGTTGTGGAACTTCTAGTCTTTTGGAGGAGTTTGGCAGTTTAAATATTATGAAAACAAATTTTATATTTTAGAAGATACATATTATGGAAAAAAGATAAAGTAGAGCTAAGAAAAGAATATTAGGTATGCTCATGAGTAGGTGGTAGGGAGTATTAGGAGGTCAGTTTGCAGTATTAACTACAATGATCGTTTCGGACTTCATTAAGTGTAGGTTTCTTGGTGATGAACACATTTTATTGATTTATAAATGTTTTTGTTTTATTTTTGTTCCTAAAAGGTAGTTTTGTTAGGTTCTGGGTTTATAGTTATTTTTCTGTGAAAATATACCACTGCCTTCTGGCTCCCCCTGGACTGTTGGAAATTCTGCTGTCACTGCACTGTCATAAGCTTTCCTTTCTCTCAGACTCCTTTCCTTTTTCTCTGCATTCCTGGAGATGAAGATTCTTATTTTTCATCCATTCTGGGGAAATTTGAGCCATTTTCTCTTTAAATATTTTCACTTCTCTGTTCTTTCCAGTTGAGAGTACATTAGATTTTCATTCATTTTACCATCTCTTCCTTATTTTCCATCATCCCCCCCTTTACAATTGCAATCAGATGTGTATTAAATGTTATATAAATATAGATGTGTTATGCTATTAGGAAAAAGTTGAAAGATTTGATCATGATCTGACATTTCAAATCCTGTGTTGTATACTCAAAAATAGATACATCAGCTGTTGATTTGATTAAGGTAAAACAGTGAAACACACATAATCTTAAGTGTATAATTTGATGAATTTTGATATGTGTATTCATCCATGTAACAAGATCTGACATCGCTACTATGCTAGAAAGTTTTTTTATATCCCTTCAGAGTCCACACCTCCCTCCCAAGACAACTATTTTTCTGATTCTTTTTCACCGTAGTTTTAAAACTCCAGATAAATGGGGTCATATGTTATGTACTGTGTTGTGGCCAGCACCTTTTACTCGACATACATCTAAGAAACTATCCGCATATCACTGCTGCTGCTAAGTCGCTTCAGTCGTGTATTCCTGTCCAGTCTTCCACTGTTGCTGGTATCACATCTTGTGTACCCATTCCCCTCTTGATAGACATTTGGGTTATTTCCAGGTTTCAACTATTGCAGTTTGGCTAAGGTGTTATAAACATTTTTGACAAGTCTTTTGTCATATATATTTTGCTTTCTCTTGGGGTAAATACGCTTCCCTCGTAGCTCAGTTGGTAAAGAATCTGCCTGCAATACAGGAGACCTGGGTTCGGTCCCTGGGTTGGAAAGATCCTCTGGAGAAGGAAATGGCAACCCACTCCAGTATTCTTGCTTGAGAAATCCCATGGACAGAGGAGCCTGGTGGGCTTCCTGGCAATCTTGATTCCAGCTTGTGTTTCTTCAAGTCCAGCGTTTCTCATGATGTACTCTGCATAGCAATTAAATAAGCAGGACTAGAGGCAACAAATATCATTGCCTCTTGGCAAATATTCAAAATGGGCTGAGAGTCAAATGATGTATACAAGCACATTAAAAGATAACAAAGATAAGGTATCCGTATGTGTGTGGATTTATCTCTGGACTTTCTATTTTGTTCCATTGGTCTATATTTCCGTCTTTGTGTCAGTACCATACTGTCTTGATGACTGTGGCTTTGTAGTAGAGCCTTAAGTCGGGTAAGTTGATTCCTCCAGTTCCATTCTTCTTTCTCAAAATTGCTTTGGCTATTCGAGGGTTTTTTGTATTTCCATACAAATCTTGAAATTATTTGTTCTAGTTCTGTGAAAAATACCGCTGGTAGCTTGATAGGGATTTTGTTGAATCTGTAGATTGCTTTGGGGAATATACAATGGAGTAAAGACAATCTCTTTAACAAGTGGTGCTGGGAAAACTGGTCAACCACTTGTAAAAGAATGAAACTAGATCACTTCCTAAGACCACACACAAAAATAAACTCAAAATGGATTAAAGATCTAAACGTAAGACCAGAAACTATAAAACTCCTAGAGGAGAACATAGGCAAAACACTCTCCGACATAAATCACAGCAGGATCCTCTATGATCCGCCTCCCAGAATACTGGAAATAAAAGCAAATATAAACAAATGGGATCTAATTAAAATTAAAAGCTTCTGCACAACAAAGGAAACTATAAGNCACACACACACACACACACACACACACACACACACACATACTTGAGTCACTTTGCTATACAGCAGAAATTAACACAACATGGTACATCAACTATACTTCAATAAAAAAAAATTTAAAAAGGACTGTAGGCGTTGAAAATATGAGTCTGCAACTCAGAGGATGAGATCTGTCCTGGAGACCCTCCTGTGGGCACTGGTGGCATATGAAAGGTAATAAAAGCAGAGGAACAGAGGAAAAGAACCAGAATGAGAGAAAAGAGGACCCAGAAACTCAGTCTTAGGGACACTAACATTTAAAACCCAGGCAGAAGACTCTGTCTAGAGTCTCCAGGAAATTTTTCTAAGAGTGAACTTGTTTGTCACACTGACCACCCCAAAAATCTAAAACTGAAGAATATTTTTTGTGTCATCCATGAACATTAATTGAAAACCTTTCTTTTCCCAGGTAATATCTTAGGTGCTGGAGATACAAACCTAAGGCATATTGTTTGTCCCTGAAGAGCTTATGGGCCGAGAATAACCATAACCAGCCATGTGGTTATGTCCTGAATTTCTCTACATCTTACAATACCCAGGAGGAAGTAGCCACGATGAAACATTTTCTGCCTTTATCATAAGGAGTACTCTGGGCTCTGCTATACAGAAAAAAATTAGGTTTTCTTCCTGGGGGTAAAAAAGAAAAAAATAACTTCCCCAGTACAACTGGCATGAGAGGCAGCTTTGTCCAGCAACACACCACAGCTGATGGGCAGTGTCTAGATTCTCCCACAAATGGATCCCCAGTCACCCCACCCATCCCTGTTCTCCTGGAGTCTAATTCTTCTCCTGTCCCCCCAGCAGGCCTCCCGGTGCTAGGTGCTCAGTTCCCCTTGTTTGTTGACGAGCTCTTAAATGACAAGACAGGACTGAAGCCCCCCTCTGCTGTCCAAGAGCATCTCCCCTCCCCTGGCTTCACTTCTGTAGACCCACTCTTAGGAGGAGAAAGTTATACCCAGGACCTGATGTTGTTAGCCTTGTTAAGAATCTAAAGTGCTGTTGGGTTCAAAAGTTCAAATTGATGCTTCTCTTTTTAGCCAAATGAGACAGGAGCCAACTGTTCTCAACAGCCTCTCTTCCTCAATGACAAGTGTTTTATCCAGTGAAAACAACAAGTTATGTTATAACCTGGATTTAGTCAATTATGATGCCAGCTTTTGAGCACAGGTGAACTTCTGACATATTTGGCTAAGGTATGTGTTAGTCGCTCAGTCGTGTCTGATTCTTTGCGACCCCATGGACTGTAGCCCGCCAGGCTCTTCTGTTTCTGAAATCCTCCAGGCAAGAATACTGGAGTGAGTACCCACTTCCTTCTCCAGGGGGTCTTCCTGGCTAAGGTATAACCTTCTATTTATCTTCAGTTATCTTCACATGGACATGACCTTGGATTAAGTCACTGGGTTGAGTTTGACTTGCAATCTAGAATGAATAGTCAAAAGAAGACACTGTTCTTTCTGTAGACAGATCCACCAAATTCTTACTACCCTCTGAATGGTCCAAAAAATCCACACCATTCACAGTGCTTCAGTGCAACCTTTCAAAGGAGAGAAGAAAGGAAAGCACCATCCAACCGCCCTTGCTACATTCCCCCTCATCCACTTCCCCATAACACAGAGAGGGACATACATTGTCTTTCTCTTTCCAGGGAGAGGAAACCACGGCAGAAGGAGGTTAAGTAACTTACCCCAGGACACACAACCACTACATGATGGAGCTGGGATTCAAAATCAAGTATTCTGGTTCCAGGAAATGTCTTCTTGTCCACCACGCTGCCCACCCAGCACCCACTGAATTCTAGGCATTGAACACAGCAACGTGCATGACAACCTCATGCAGGAGACAGACAAGAACCCATTCTACAGATGAGAAATCTGGAGTGTATGCAGGTTGAGCTTCTTGCCCAAAGCTACCCGCTAGTAAAGGATGGGGACAGACTAGCTCATCTCCAAATCTGTGCATGACGAGGACCCATCTCCACCCTTCTGCTCTCCATCTCAACCAGTCAGCACAAAACCTGGCACATAATAGGCATTCAGTGACTATTAGATGGGGCTTCCCAGATGGCACCATGGTAAAGAACCTGCCTGCCAATGCAGGAGACTCAGGAGAAGAGGGTTCAATCCTTGGGTTGGGAAGATATCCTGGAGAAGGAAATCACAACCCACTCCAGTATTCTTGTCAGAAAAATCCCATGAACAGAGGAGTCTGGCAGGCTACAGTCCATGGGGTCATAAAGAGTCAGACACAACTGAGCATGCATGCACACTGCACATTTACTATTTGCTGAATAAATGAATGGATAATTTCTTACTACCCTTATTATGGGGCTCTTTCTCTCTTGTATCTCTGTGTCCTCTCCCTGTCTTTCTCTCTTGGATCTTTCCTTTCAGCACATGATTTTCATAATCCTGTCCCTTGAAAACAAAGATTTTTCTCTTGTCCCTAGATCCTCATGGGGTTACTGATTTCTTTTGATTCCTCTCTCTTTCATTCTTTACATTCATCTTCTTTAAAGATGTGTTTACACAAAAATAAACTCAAAATGGATTAAAGATCTAAACATAAGACCAGAAACTATAAAACTTCTAGAGGAGAACACAGGCAAAACACTCTCTGACATAAATCACAGCAGGATCCTCTATGATCCACCTCCCAGAATACTGGAAATAAAAGCAAAAATAAACAAATGGGATCTAATTAAAATTAAAAGCTTCTGCACAACAAAGGAAACTATAAGCAAGGTGAAAAGATAGCCTT
>SJYX01021231.1:126072-140822 GCA_006410675.1 Oreotragus oreotragus | reverse complement strand
ACCACACACAAAAATAAACTCAAAATGGATTAAAGATCTAAACGTAAGACCAGAAACTATAAAACTCCTAGAGGAGAACACAGGCAAAACACTCTCTGACATAAATCACAGCAGGATCCTCTATGATCCACCTCCCAGAATACTGGAAATAAAAGCAAAAATAAACAAATGGGATCTAATTAAACTTAAAAGCGTCTGCACAGCAAAGGAAACTATAAGCAAGGTGAAAAGACAGCCTTCTGAATGGGAGAAAACAATAGCAAATGAAGCAACTGACAAACAACTAATCTCAAAAATATACAAGCAACTTATGCAGCTCAACTCCAGAAAAATTAACGACCCAATCAAAAAATGGGCCAAAGAACTATATAGACATTTCTTCAAAGAAGGCATACAGATGAGGAAATGGCAACTCTCTCCACTGTTCTTGCCTGGGAGAGCCCATAGACAGCAGAGCCTGGTGGGCTACAGTCCATGGGGTTCACAAAGAGCTGGATACAACTTAGCGACTAAACATCAGCAGCAACAGCACTGCTTCCATCGTAGTTCAGTTGTGCAGTAATCTAAGTCATGAACATGTCTGTCTGATCTCTACCGTCACTTACACATGCTCACTCAGCATGTGCACTGAAGCTCCCAAATGGTTCCACTCTGAAGAAAACAGTCCCATAGTACGTTATATGTAAGACTATTAGAAAAGTGAAACAAAACACTGAGATTAGAACTAATGTATTTTCCACCTTTAATGTTGCAGCGCCAGAACTCTGTATAGGAGTTCTGCCAGTTGGAAAACATTGTCCTTTGCTACTTTTGAGAGACTGGAATTTTTAGGTAATCCTCTGGAACCGTGTTATGATATGAATTTACAGTTAAAGCTGTAATTCAGAGATATTAAAGCCCCTTAAAAGCATGGTGAACACACTTTATTTTTGTTTCGAGCTGAAAATGTTTCTGTTTACTTTTGGTGAATGGTTTAGGGAATTAATAGCAAAGATTTTTACAAAATAAACTTTTTTCTCTGTTGTGGATATGTTTGGCACTAATCTGTGTAGTGCTGCAAAGATTTTCATGTATATTTATTAAGCAAAGAATAAAGGATTATTTAAAAATAGACATTTTGACTGTAGCTTTACAGAAACATCATTTGTACTATTGGACATCAGAAGGGGGATTTTCTTAAGAGAGAAGAGAAAAGTCATTGGGTATTCTTATATCCAAATTTTCCTTGGTTTCAGCCAAGCCAGATACGTGAAAGCAGATAATTCTGGCTAAGTTCTCCTTCGTTTATACACACAGCTGATATACTCTGAGCCCACGGAGGCCCCACTATTGCAGGGGACTGGTTTTAGGACCCACATGTGGAGCCTGGTCTAGGTTCCTGTGCCCAGATCTATCACTGCATCTTTAGGTTGCTTGAAGGTGGGAAAGCTTTATGTTGCACTTATGTGCTGTCACAGAAGGGGGTCAAGTCAGCTGTGTTTCTCAAGTGGACGCTGAGGCCAATTATAATGCTACTCAGCAGCCTAACAAGGGTGCCCTGGGAAGACTTGATATCTTAAAAATAAAATGTATTTCTTTCTTTATTGTTGTATTAGGATAATCTCACCATACATCAGATTCAGGATGCACTTTTACATGCGAGATATTATTCTTGTATTTTATCTACCTGATACTTGAGTAATTCTGTACAGAAGAAACCCTGGAGGAGGAAACGGCAACCCACTCCAGTATTCATGGGATTCTGTCTGAGAACCCCATGGACGGAGGAGCTTGGTAGGCTATGGTCGATAGGGTCACACAGAGTTGGACGTGACTGAAGCGGCCTAGCATGCATGCACTCATGCATATACAGAAGAAAGACCACGTTAATGAGATAAGTAACTGATAGATGGTGTCTCTTGGCAGGTTTCAGAGTTAAAGTGCAGGTTAGAAACTTAGTTTTCATGTGGAAAGTACCTACATTTTGTTCTAAGGGAGTTATTAGTTTATATGTGGTACTTTATTTAATACATAGTTATTCTTAAATAACTATGTAATAGCCATCTCCAGTTTGGAGTGAGAAAAATGAAAACTTTTGACATTAAGTTCAACAGAGATGACTGGATCATTGGTTACTTGTAGAAAGTTTTATTTGTCTTTTCCATGACACATGGAATCTCTGTGTCAACTTTATACATGTGTTTATTCTGACAAGAACTATAATTTATGCCATTGCTTTTAAATAACCATTTTATAAAAAAATTAATGCAACTAGTGTATTTCAGTCAAGGAAATACTTGTCTGTGTGTATCTATGTGATGCATATACTTCTGAGTATTTATGGAGTGTAAGAATATAATAGTAGCTCTATATAATAACAGTCATTGTATGTTTTTTAAACTTTCTAAGATTTCTTTACTATACAAACGAGCTCAGTGAAATTATTATAGCCAAAATACCACTGTTTGTCTTTCATTCGATTTACCTGCACTTCATAAAAATGCTCAAATATTACTTCATCATCTTTCAGTTTCCATTTCAGAATAGGAAATCTATAAACTAATTCTTGAATATTTTATGAAGTAATTCTGATTTTCGCAGGTGTTGCAAGCCATTAGGAATATTTAGCTTAATTTGGAACAAAATTCTCTATCTTTTGCTTGATTTTTCATTTTTGAAAAACAGGTTATAGTAAATCCATCGATGTATAATCCTTCCATGTCTTTGTACAGTAAGGTTCAAGGGATAAAAGTTAAAGTCATGATATCCTGGTCGAAATGCTGAGAATGGTTTTTACAGATAATTCATATCATCGTGTATATGTTATGTGTCCCCTCAATAAAATTCTGTTTTATAGAATGTTTGAGTAGGATCATCAGTCACAGTTAATAGAAAAGAACTAATAACGAATACCCTTTCCTGACTTTGTTGTTGCTGTTTTGGAGGATGGTTATTCTACAGCGCCTTTTTATTTGTATGAGAGTAGAGCGTGGTGGGCTGCAGTCCATGAGGTCTCTAAGAGTCGGACACCACTGAGCAACTTCACTTTCACTTTTCACTTTCATGCATTGGAGAAGGAAATGGCAACCCACTCCAGTGTTCTTGCCTGGGGAATCCCAGGAACGGGGGAGCCTGGTGGACTGCCGTCTATGGGGTTGCACAGAGTTGGACACGACTGAAGCGACTTAGCAGCAGCAGCAGTAGTCTGTTTCTAAAAGAACCAGTAAGACTGATAAAATCATGTTTTCAAATACTTTGTAGTATGTTCATGGTGGTATGGTCATGGTGATATCCTGCCAGTTGGTAATGGAACAAGACAGAGCTTAAATCTTTTATGCTGACATAATGTTGGTCTTAGGTGGTTTAAGTTTCTCCTTCAGCAGATGTGTGCCTATAAAATTATTTGGCTTAGAATGTGTAGAGCAGACATTTGGCTGATCATGACCTATAGGACAGTATCAGACCTTGTTTCTCAAAGCAGAGTCCATGGACCAGAAGTCTCTTTGAACATGGGGTTGTCCCTGACTCTGATACAGACTTGGGGGTATGGGTGAGGATGGGGTTCTCAGGTTCTAGGGCACCAGTGCCCAAGTTTAAAAATATCTACCACCATGACCACAGTGAACCTAAAGACCTATAATAGCTCTCCTTTAGTATACTAAAAAGGTACTTTTTCATGAAATTTTCTTCCCACTTCCTTTACTTCTAATTTTTATCCAGCAGTGTAAAGTTTGTCTGCTTTGCACAGATGATCCAGAAATCTTCGAGGCAAGAGACAGCTGCTCGTGGTCAATATGTGTGAAATGCTTTAAGCATGTGAGGCCTGGAACAAGACCCAGAAACACAAAGATGGCTCCCAGGAATGTGCAGTTTTCTGCCATATGAGTAGCAACCATATTATTAACATAGCAGAGAAGGGAGTTTGCCATCAAATGTCTCACAAGGAAGAAATTTTAAAGAAAACTGTAGCATGATCTAGTTCAAGACTGAATGTCACTCTCTTCATGTATTGTGGTGAATATATTACTTATAGAAATTTTTGCATAGTATTAAAAAATACAAATAAGGACATTTATTAATTCACTTGCATCATAGATCTTTTCCTCTACAGATTCTCAGTCGTGAACTGAATTCTTGAGATTAAGGTGATACAGTTATATACTACAATTTATATTGTTGTTTTCTTCCTCCTTTTGAAAGGCATGTTAGGCTGCTTCTTAGAGAAAAGCAACCAGACACCCTTGGCTCAGGATCTTTCACTGGAAAATAAGTTTTGACTTGAACCGGATTTAAGCGTCAACTTGATAATAGATAATTTCAGGAGACTGCCGAATGTTCCAGCTAAGGATAAGCTCAGATTTTGCTGTATCACGATTGTCCTTGAAGCGCTGTGTGGTCATGTCACTGCTGTGCACTGTGCTTAGTGAATGCTCTGGCCCCTTTTGCTCCACAGGAGAATGACTCAGGCCCTTTGGACACAGTGGGTGCTGTGGTTGTGGACCATGAAGGGAATGTGGCTGCTGCAGTCTCCAGTGGAGGCCTGGCCTTGAAACATCCAGGGAGAGTTGGGCAGGTAAGGAACACTGAGGTTTTTAAACTAGCCTCACAAGTTTTTGAACCAGTAGAGACATTTTTTTTTTCTTTAGAAAAAACAAATGCTATTGTTCTTAACAACTTAGGTAGTATGAATCATCAACTGCCTGTTTAGGATCTGTTCTAAAATGAAAACCTACCTCAGAATACGAGGGTTCTTACTGATCCTTATAATCAAACAAACATAATCCTGTGTTTAGGCTGGGTCCTGCCCTGGGTATTTATCAGACATGTAATAAATGTGCAGAGTCCCATGTTCATTCTTTGTTAATGTCATTCTCTGTAGAAGTGAGCACCTGACTGTATGACTGCTTGCTTTTCAGGTGGGAAAATGGTTTCAGAGTTGCATTTTATATTTCCTCTATTCAAGGAACAGTAGCATTTGACCCTAATCCTTTCTCTGATTAAGCATTTCAGCTGTTTTATAGACTAACTGGTATTTCAAGTCACCAAACCATGATACTGCTCAAAAAATTGAGGTATGAGGGAGGCTGAATTTATGTGCAGCTGGTTTTTTGTGAGCTCACTTGTACATCTTCTTCACCCCCAAGTCCCCATCTCCGGCCTTTAGCACTAAATTGAGAATGAAATTTAGCAATCCACTTGATCTAATAATCTTTCTGAGTATATACCGATTTGGCACATTACTTTTTGGCTTAACAAGTATTTGTTGAGTGAACAGATGAATTGGATGCCCTCACAGAGTTGGCTTCCCAAGTGGCGCTAGTGGTAAAGAACCCGCCTGCAGATGCAGGAGATGCGAGAGATGTGGGTTTGATCCCTGGGTCAGGAAGGTCTCCTGGAGGAGGAGATGGCAACCTGCCCCTGTATTCTCGCCTGGAGAACACCATGGACGGAGAAGCCTGGCGGGCTACAGACCATGAGATGCAAAGAGCTGAACACGGCTGAGTAGACAACACAGCACAGTGGCACAGCACAGTCTGTTAAAGTGTGACAGTTGCATGGGGCACACGTAAGCTCAGTACTGGGATCTCACGTTGCCTCTGGAGCACCGGTTGGCATACCCTTTGTGCTCTGTATCTCGTGTTTGAAGAAGAGTCCACGTCATAGTTGCCTTGGACAGGGTGGGTAGCGAGTGCTCGGAGCAGAGGGATCTGATTCATGGGGGACATCTTTGCAAAGCCCCTAGTGATGTTCTGTGACCTGCCCTTTGTGGAGAAAGCACTCATAGTGCTATGATGGGAAGGGGAAGGGAGGAATAATTAATTTTGTGCTACTCTTTGCCTGCCATGCAAGGGGATTTATGGGACATGATTACTCAACATGTGTAAACGCTTTGAACTCAGTATAAAAAGTCTTTGTCTGGTCATAGGGTTTTTCCACATAATAAAGTCTTGTGTATCTGTCAAGTCTGGAATAGGAAAACCAAGCTTGGCATATCAGATCTGGATGCCTTGGTGGAGAAAGAGAGAGAAAAGCCAGCAGAGCCGCCTTCATCGCATTGCCATTCCCATGACTTTTTCACTGGTTTTTGTTTGTTTTGGTTAGCAAAATAGCAACAAGAGAACCAAGCAGAGTTCTGGTCTACGTTAGCAGGACATTACACCCAGCGATCTTGAAGCTATTCTGCCACACTGCACATGGGGTTGTCTTGGAAAAAGAAATACTGTAAAGCTTACACATACACACTTGAAAACTGCTAAGAGAGTAAATCTTAAAAGATCTCATCACAAGAAAAACAATTCTGTGACTGTGTATGCTGACAGAAGTTAATGGATGTTAACTGATCATTGTGCATTCTATGCAAATATTGAATGATTAGTCTGTATACCTGAAACTAATAAAATATGTGTCAGTTGTACCTCAGTTAAAAAAAAAAAATACATATTAATTTGCCCCACCTGACTGGTTTATGAATGTACAGTTTGTGAGGGCTGAAAAATCAGGAAATGGTGTGAGGGAGAGGGTAAAGTTGCTTACATGGAAAGCAGTTGCTTAATCGGGTTATATTACTCAGATAGAAGAGAAGCAACAAGCCTGGAAACATGGAAGGATCTTATGAGAGGTAGAGGGCTGTCCTTCTAGACAAGCACAATGAAAGCAAGCTGTCTTTGAAAAGCAAAGACTCATATTTTAAAAAATGTGCTAAAACTAGGTATTCCTATATACATTTTAAATGCACAAAAAACTATTAAATTTTAGCATATTACACATTTTGCCCTGCTCTAGATATAACAGTTCAGATGCTAACATGGCAGTTTGAAAGAAAACTTCATTTGCTTTCTTCAGTTCAGTTCAGTTCAGTTCAGTCGCTCAGTTATGTCCAACTCTTTGCGACCCCATGAATCGCAGCACGCCAGGCCTCCCTGTCCATCACCAACTCTTGGAGTTCACTCAGACTCACGTCCATCAAGTCAGTGATGCCATCCAGCCATCTCATCCTCGGTCGTCCCCTTCTCCTCCTGCCCCCAATCCCTCCCAGCATCAGAGTCTTTTCCAATGAGTCAACTCTTCACATGAGGTGGCCAAAGTACTAGAGTTTCAGCTTCAGCATCATTCCTTCCAAAGAAATCCCAGGGCTGATCTCCTTCAGAATGGACTGGTTAGATCTCTTTGCAGTCCAAGGGACTCTCAAGAGTCTTCTCCAACACCACAGTTCAAAAGCATCGATTCTTCGGCGCTCAGCTTTCTTCACAGTCCAACTTTCACATCCATACATGACCACAGGAAAAACCATAGCCTTGACTAGGCGGACCTTAGTCGGCAAAGTAATGTCTCTGCTTTTGAATATACTATCCAGGTTGGTCATAACTTTTCTTCCAAGGAGTAAGCGTCTTTTAATTTCATGGCTGCAGTCACCATCTGCAGTGATTTTGGAGCCCCAAAAAATAAAGTCTGACACTGTTTCCACTGTTTCCCCATCTATTTCCCATGAAGTGATGGGACCGGATGCCATGATCTTCGTTTTCTGAATGTTGAGCTTTAAGCCAACTTTTTCACTCTCCTCTTTCACTTTCATCAAGAGGCTTTTTAGCTCCTCTTCACTTTCTGCCATAAGGGTGGTGTCATCTGCATATCTGAGGTTATTGATATTTCTCCCGGCAATCTTGATTCCAGCTTGTGTTTCTTCCAGTCCAGCGTTTCTCATGATGTACTCTGCATATAAGTTAAATAAGCAGGGTGACAATATACAGCCTTGACGTACTCCTTTTCCTATTTGGAACCAGTCTGTTGTTCCATGTCCAGTTCTAACTGTTGCTTCCTGACCTGCATACAGATTTCTCAAGAGGCAGGTCAGGTGGTCTGGTATTCCCATCTCTTTCAGAATTTTCCACAGTTTATTGTGATCCACACAGTCAAAGGCTTTGACATAGTCAATAAAGCAGAAATAGATGTTTTTCTGGAACTCTCTTGCTTTTTCCATGATCCAGCGGGTGTTGGCAATTTGATCTCTGGTTCCTCTGCCTTTTCTAAAACCAGCTTGAACATCTGGAAGTTCATGGTTCATGTATTACTGAAGCCTGGCTTGGAGAATTTACTAGCATGTGAGATGAGTGCAGTTGTGCAATAGTTTGAGCATTCTTTGACATTGCCTTTCTTTGGGATTGGAATGAAAACTGACCTTTTCCAGTCCTGTGGCCACTGCTGAGTTTTCCAAATTTGCTGGCATATTGAGTGCAGCACTTTCACAGCATCATCTTTCAGGATTTGAAATAGCTCAAGTAGAACTCCATCACCTCCACTAGCTTTGTAGCGATGCTTTCTAAGGCCCACTTGACTTCACATTCTAGGATGTCTGGCTCTAGGTGAGTGATCACACCATCATGATTATCTTGGTCGTGAAGATCTTTTTTGTACAGTTCTGTGTATTCTTGCCACCTCTTGTTAATATCTTCTGCTTCTGTTAGGTCCATACCATTTCTGTCCTCTATCGAGACCATCTTTGAGTGAAATGTTCCCTTGGTATCTCTAACTTTCTTGAAGAGATCTCTAGTCTTTCCCATTCTGTTGTTTGCCTCTATTTCTTTGCACTGATGGCTGAGGATGGCTTTCTTATCTCTCCGTGCTATTCTTTGGAACTCTGCATTCAGATGCTTATATCTTTCCTTTTCTCCTTTGCTTTTTGCTTCTCTTCTTTTCAGTTATTTGCTTCCTTATCTTACAATAATTAGAATTTACAAATGCAACACCAAAACGCAATTATTCTGTTCTACTGTCCTCCAAACTCTACCTGACCCACATGAAAACAGGCGGTTGAGTTAGGGGGTCGAGTGTGGATTTGGGAATAAAGTGTAAACTTTATTCTAACGTCACCTCTCCACTTGCCAATCCCCTCACGTGGACAGGTTACTCAATACCTGAAGTTCTATTTTCCACAATTGTAAAATGGGGATAAATAGCTACCTCAGAAAGTTCTAGAAGGTTAAATGACACCGTGCATTTCAGTTGCTTATCACAGTCCCTCCTAATAATGTGGCAGTTGCTATTTGTTAATTGCTGGCGGTGTGGAGGAAGTGTGTTAATTCCCGTGATCCTACAACACTGTGAAGTGTGTGTTACTATATCCTTATTTTGTAAAACAGGAAACAAAGACCTAGAGAAGAGTAAATGATAATTATATATCATAATTTTCATGATCTACTTTTACTGCATGATAGTAGCTTTGATAACATTTTACTACTAAAAAGAAGGAAGCTTTTTGTTTTTAAAGGTCTGCTTAAGTTTGTTGTGTTTTATCTAACAGAGTGGATAGGAGAGGGACAGTCTCTGATTCTTTTCTCTTACCTGTCACTGTCTCAGCCCAGCCTGTTTCAGAAAATGAAGGAAGATAACTTTAGGTCATGAAATTGAGGAGAGGTAGCATAAAAGAAATTTTCTGAGAAAGGAGACCAAGAGTAAGAATAAACATTCTTTTCATGACCTCCACTGGGCTTCCAAGGAGTGTCCTTGTGGTCTTATTTACTACTTTTTGGGTGCAGAACTTCGGGTCAAGATAGTTGTGGGAAATGGAAAGGGCAGTGGACCAATATCCAGGGTTTTCAGTGAAGGAAGGTTGGGCCCTCTCACTGAGGCCGCATGTTCTCTGAGGCTCTGGCTGACCCAGTACCCATCTTAGGTAGGGCCAGTTGAATGGCTTTAGCCTACAGGTTTGCCATTTTTTCCTGAAATCTATGAGCTGAATCACTTCTGAAGGACTTTACGTTGTCACCCTCACCCAGCTGTCATGTTTATTTCAGAAGCATGGTGTTTTCAAAGGCAGTAATAGGTTTTCTACTGTCTGCCATATGAGGGGTGTTGCGTCCAGTGCTTGTTTCTGCTTTTAAGAGGGGTCTTGTCAGTGACAGTGATGGGTGGCAACTGCATCATACGAACATGGTCAGATTTCATCTCCCTTATTCTGGACTTAGGGTCAGTTAAGGAGGGTCATTAGGGAAGTGGAGTGGGTGTGTGCATCTCAAGGTCTTGGGGAACAGTTCACAGATTCCCTGCTGGCTCAGCTGGTAAAGAATCTGCCTGCAATGCAGGAGACCTGGGTTTGATCCCTGGGTTGGNCATTAGGGAAGTGGAGTGGGTGTGTGCATCTCAAGGTCTTGGGGAACAGTTCACAGATTCCCTGCTGGCTCAGCTGGTAAAGAATCTGCCTGCAATGCAGGAGACCTGGGTTTGATCCCTGGGTTGGGAAGATCCCCTGGAGATGGGAACTGCTACCCACTTCAGTATTCTGGCCTGGAGAATTCCATGGACTGTATAGTCGATGGGGTCGCATAGAGTTAGACATGACTGAGAGGCTTTCACTTTCACAGATTCTTTGAGAGAGAAAAGAGGAATCAGGGCATTATAAAAGCCAAATTTGGAGAGCTTTTGGCGGAGGGTGGTGGTGGTGGGAAGTTAAAGTATTTCCGGAGAGTAGACCCAGGATTGTTGGGTGGAAGTTATGAGAAGGTGAATATTCCTTAAAGCAATCGAAGGAAGAGCTGCTCACCAATGAAAAGGGTCCAAAAGGGGTATATGTTCCCACATGAAGTGGTGAAGTCCAGAAGTGCCTGGGCTGTTTCCTGAAAACCCTTGTTCTATGCAGAATATTGGAGCAAATTACTTCTGAAGTCCTTGTAAAAGGAATAAACCATCATAGAAAATTGAAATCTGTCTGGTTACCATTCTCTGTGTTAGCTTCCACTCCTCACAAATGAGTTCCTAGAATACAGCAGTGCTGTTTTTGTGGGAGTACCTTTTTCCTTCATCAGTTCACTGAGAATACTGAATATATTGTTGTAAGATTTTTTTCTTTTTAACACTGAATGTTTCAGAGTTTTTCTGTAACAGTTCTTAAAATTCAGTGTTTTGGAGTTTTTTTCTGTAATAGTTCTTAAGTCTCTATTTTTTTTAATTCTTTTTTTCTGACCTTTGCAGTAAATTCCACATGTTGCTGTGCCAATGTTTTTTTAGCCATTTCTTTACCACTAGTATTTTGTTCTTATCAAACAGGTGATCATAAACATTCTTGACCACACCTCCTTGTATTTCTCTGCAATAACCATCTAAGGGTTTTTTGAATCCTGCTTCTAACTAAGGAATGGAAAAGTTATCAATTATGATTCCCCCTTGCAAAGGCAGAGAAATCATAGTAGGTATTGAAAAGGTGAATCCAGACATTCTGGGTGGCACACTTGGAAACAAAATAGGAATGATTATCACACGCTTTTATAAAACCACAGTAGCTTATTGTGTTCCTGGTGGTTTCAGACACATAAATTTATTCTGCCACCTCACAGAGCGATTAGCTTGAGCAGGCCTTTTTGTTGCCCCTCTTTCTATCTGGCAGAATCTAGAGCAGTGGTGAGCATATATTGGACCCTTTGGTGCATAATAGTTGGATTTCCTCTTGTCCTGTCCTAAAGGAGGAGGGAAAAGGCACTAAAGCCTGAAGCAGGGTTTGCTGGAAGGTGGCAGGGGGACCAACTGAATTCCAGGCCCCAGGGTCCTGGTTAACAATGCTGATTCCCGGGCCAGCCTCCAGACCATCAGGGATATAGCTGGGGACCCACGGTTATTATGCTCCCCAAGTAATCTGACTGACACACACCTAGTTTGAGAGGTTATTTCAAGGGTCCAGAAGAGCCACACCCGACAAGCCTACAGCAGAGGGAAGATATTTTCTGGAAAGGAAGAAATTACTGTTGATAAGATTAAGATTTTTTTTTCTCTTTTCTGAAAATTTTTGATAGTGAAAATAGTTTTGATAGTGTTAGGACCATTGTCTGGGTAGGTCTTACTCAACCTCTGGTTATCACGCATGTGCTATGCATCATTATTAGATGAAGCTTTATTAGATGGGTATGATTCCTGTCTTCTGTTGAAAGCTAGCAATTATGTATAATATTCTTAAAATGCTATATTTATATTTATCTACCTTTTTCCCCCCCAGGCTGCTCTTTATGGATGTGGCTGCTGGGCTGAAAATACTGGAGCTCATAATCCCTACTCCACAGCTGTGAGTACCTCAGGTATTTGCTGCTTTCATGACCATTTTTCATTACTTCAGCCTTGTAGGTCATTTATTGATTGAAAACAGTGTTTTTATGTAAACACAAAGTATGTACTAAGACACCTCATGAACCAGAACATTGATGCTTGAAAGATCTTCGATACTTGGGAATTTTTGAGAATTGTTTCACCACATAAGTAACAGTGTAAATGGTTTGCTAACCATTTTCAATGGTTCAATGTATTTTCAATACAACTTTGGGGTTAACTAAAATTTAATTATGTTTTTAATGGATTTTTTTCCCCTAATGACTCATGATAGTGCCAAATTTGGGTCAAAGTGATATAAAAGTAGCAAGGCATTTAAAAGACTAAAAGGTCGTTTCTTGAGTAAAATGTTGACATAAATCTTACAAGGTGTATTTTAAAATGTATATCATTTTGAATGCATATACTTTTGATAAAATGTAGGTCCTCTTTTTGTATTTGTATTAGAAGAGTCTTTATCATTCAGAAATGTGTGTGTGTGTGTGTGTGTGTGTGTGTGTCTTGGGAGAGTGGATTTGGGTGGGCAGAATGGTTGTTGTCTAGATCCAGGTTTTCATATGCTTGTGCCAGATGTACTTGAAGCTCATGATGTGGTTGATATGTGTGGTTGACATAATAATATTGGTTCACCCGCTTTGCCGTGTCATCTCTCAAGTCCGAATCCTAGGACTTTGTGGCTGATATCCTCAGGCTTTCTCAGGAGGGTAGGTGGGTATGGCCGCCCTTCCTTCCTTTCTCTCTCTGGTTTCTTCCACATTGTTTTCTGCCCTGCCACCCAGTCCAGCCACCCTCCTCTCTTGCTTACTCCTGCCTCTCTGGGGTCTCTACTGCTAGTGTAGATCCTGGACCTCTCCTGGTTTATCTTGCTTCCTTGGCCTGCTCCGTCTTCTTCCCACTGCTAGTAGCCCCGGGCGGGGGCCTCTGCCAGCCTTTCCTCGTCCCACTGTGGGCTTCCTCTTGGTGACCTGGTGCTGTCTCAGTGGTTATCTCTTAGAGCGCTGGTTCCTATGTCTGTCCCCACTCTGGGCTTCATGCTTGAAGTCCGCCTTAGTCCTTTCTGCCTTCCTGTTGGACACATCCCTGTGGGTTCATGGGTCACGTATGCACATGAGGTTCAGCCACACAAACAAACACCTTTTTTCCTTATTCCCACACTGTGGCCACCTTTCTCCTGTATTCTTTGCCTCTTTTATTGCCATCACTATTTGGGGTTTCCCTGGTGGCTCAGCTGGTAAAGAATCCACCTGCAGTGTGGGAGACCTGGGTTTGATCCCTAGGTTGAGAACATCCCCTAGAGAAGAGAATGGCTACCCACTCCAGTATTCTGGCCTGGAGAATTCCATGGACTGTATAGTTCACAGCGTGGCAGAGTTAGACGTGACTGAGTGACTTTCAGTTTCCATAACCTATTTAGTCAGACTTGAATTCTTGGCACCATTCTCAAACTTGTATCTTCTTTCCATTTCTTCTGACCTGACCCTCTTAGTTCAGACTCCTCAACTGCCCACCTGTTGTAGCAGCTTCGTGACCTTGATCCTTTTCTTGCATTGGTGGAAATATTTGATTTTGAGCCACTGAGGTGAAGTCCAAACACAAATTAATGTGGAATCTGAATCATGCTAATATAAAAGATGAAAAATTGTTTTCTGATTTGGAGAGATGAGCACAAGGTAATGATATGAGTTAATTTTTAATTTAATATTGCTAGCACATGAAAATCTTTACACATAATACTTAGGAATTAGTATGGCATGATTAATGCAATAATTATATATGCATAATTAAGTATGGCCCATGTCTGTGGAAAATTGTGGTATTTGAATAAATAAAAGTCTAAAACAGATGATTCATTGTTTCCTTTTCCTAAATAAGTATCAGTTGGTATCATGTGTGGTGTTGACTTTATTTTTGGTCAATATGTAGGAATGCAAAAGTAGGAAGTCAAGAAACACCTGGAGTAACAGGCAAATTTGGCCTTGGAATGCAGAATGAAGCAGCGCAAAGACAGAGTTTTGCCAAGATAATGCACTGGTCTCCCAGGAACACAAGAGAAGACTCTACACATGGACATCACCAGATGGTCAACACAAAAATCAGATTGATTATATTCTCTGCAGCAAAAGATGGAGAAGGTATATACAGTCAACAAAAACAAGACCAGGAGCTGACTGTGGCTCACATCGTGAACTCCTTATTACCAAATTCAGATTTAAATTGAAGAAAGCAGGGAAAACTGCTAGACTATTCAGGTATGACCTAAATCAAATCCCTTATGATTATATAGTGGAAGTGAAAAATAGATATAAGGGACTAGATCTGATAGATAGAGTACCTGATGAACTATGGAATGAGGTTCGTGCCATTGTACAGGAGACAGGGATCAAGACCATCTCAATGGAAAAGAAATGCAAAAAAGCAAAATGGCTGTTTGAGGAGGCCTTACAAATAGCTGTGAAAAGAAGAGAAGCGAAAAGCCAAGGAGAAAAGGAAAGATATAAGCATCTGAATGCAGAGTTCCAAAGAATAGCAAGAAGAGATAAGAAAGCCTTCTTCAGTGATCATTGCAAAGAAATAGAGGAAAACAACAGAATGGGAAAGACTAGAGATCTCTTCAAGAAAATTAGAGATACCAAGGGAACATTTCATGCAAAGATGGGCTCAATAAAGGACAGAAATGGTATGGA
>SJYX01021231.1:98762-121771 GCA_006410675.1 Oreotragus oreotragus | reverse complement strand
CTTAAAGCTCAACATTCAGAAAACAAAGATCATGGCATCCGGTCCCATCACTCTATGGGAAATAGATGGGGAAACAGTGGAAACAGTGTCAGACTTTATTTTTTTGGGCTCCAAAATCACTGCAGATGGTGATTGTAGCCATGAAATTAAAAGACGCTTACTCCTTGGAAGAAAAGTTATGACCAACCTAGATAGCATATTCAAAAGCAGAGACATTACTTTGCCAACTAAGGTCCGTCTAGTCAAGGCTATGGTTTTTCCCGTAGTCATGCGTGGATATGAGAGTTGGACTGTGAGGAAGGCTGAGCGCTGAAGTGTTGATGCTTTTGAGCTGTGGTGTTGGAGAAGACTCTTGAGAGTCCCTTGGACTGCAAGGAGATCCAACCAGTCCATTCTGAAGGTGATCAGCCCTGGGATTTCTTTGGAAGGACTGATGCTAAAGCTGAAATTCCAGTACTTTGGCTACCTCATGTGAAGAGTTGACTCATTGGAAGACTTTGATGCTGGGAGGGATTGGGGGCAGGAGAAGAAGGGGACGACCGAGATGATATGGCTGGATGGCATCACTGACTTGATGGACGTGAGTCTGAGTGAACTCTGGGAGTTGATGTTGGACAGGGAGGCCTGGCGTGCTGTGATTCGTGGGATCGCAAAGAGTCGGACACGACTGAGCGCTGAACTGATCTGAACTGTAGGTCAGCAAGTTGGTTTGTTGCTTTTTAAATGTTACTCTTATGTCTGCCTGTTAGGAGACCTGAATTCTACTTTAAGCTGGAACTCTGAGAGCGTACTTGACTGTGTCAATTTGGAAAAGAAATTCAGTCTCCTTGGGGTTGTCTGTCTCCCTTCTTTTTTGAATTGGTGATGTGAAAGTTGGAATAGGAGTGTACTTTATGGGTTTGATTCTATTAAGTAGAATGCAGTAGGGGGGTAAGCTTAAATTGTAAAAATAAGGTCTTTCACCCTTCCCCTTTAATATTTCCTTCTTTGCCCATCTCATATCCACTGAAGATAGTTTTATATGATTAAAGATAACTTTAGGTTTCTAGTCTAAGATATCTAGTGTAGATGTTTAGCTTTGATGCCCAGCCTATCATGTTATAGTCTTCTTAAGTTTAAGGACTAAGATCTTAATAACCCAGATAACCATGATGTTGTGGTTATCCATCTAGAGCCAGACATCCTGGAATGTGAAGTCAAGTGGGCCTTAGGAAGCATCACTATGAACAAAGCTAGTGGACGTGATGGAATTCCCACTGAGCTATCTCAAATCCTAAAAGATGACGCTGTTAAAGTGCCACACTCAACATGNAGTGGGGTCACAAAGAATCAGGCACAAATGAGGGACTGAACAACAAGTCATCAGCCAACAGAACATGAGGATAATAGAGCAAGTTGTCTCCAGTTCTTTCCATCTGTGGTTGCTTCACTCTTGTTTCTCCTGGGGCTGTTGCCATGAGGTTGACAATGGAAACACATGGCAGAGTTGGCTGAGTAAGTCAGAAGAAAGGTGGAACACAGAATTTTGCAATTTTTTGGTCAAAAAAGAAAAAAAAAGGACATATGCCTTAGGCTGTTGCAGAAAATCCAGAGACCTGGCCTACATTTTAGTTTTATAGTTCTTGGTAGATGATTATTGAAAGACAGAGGGAAGATAGCTAGTTATGGTCAAGGTAGGACTCTCCTAAGGCCAGATAGGTAATGTGGTTATTAGCCTGAGGGATAAACTCCAGCATCTTGTGGGGAAGAATTTAGAGGGCAGGAGCTCACCTTGCAAACCCTGACTAACGTTCTGGCATCTTGGAAATTTGCTGAGCTTGAGAGGGAGGAAAGGAAATATGTAGGTTCTTGTTCAGATTCTTGATTCACTGGCTGCGACAACCTAGCAAGTAGTTATTTATACAACACGAATAGTATTATCTTAAAATCCGTGAGGATTTAATGAGCTGACCTGTGATCTCTAGAACTTATTCATCTTGCATAACTGAAACCGTGTGAATTTTGAATGGCAACTCTCCATTTTCCTCTTCCATGAACTCTGGCGGTCACTGTTTTACTCTCTGCTTCTATGATTCTGACTATTTTAGGTACCTTATTTAAGTGGAATCATGCAATGTCTGTCCTTCTGTGACTGGCTTATTTCACTGAGCATAATGTCTTCTGGGTTCATCAGTGTTATCATGTGTGGCAGGACTTCCTTCTTTTTAAAGGCTGAATAACATTCTTATATGAATATACCACATTTTCTTTACTTGCTCATTTGTCCAGGGACGTTTAGGTTGTTTCCACGTCTTGGCTGTTGTGAATAATGATGCAGCTAACATGGGAGTGTGGATGCCTCTTTGAGATCTTGATTTCAATTCTTTTGGATAAATACCCAGAAGTGGAACTGCTGGATCCTGTGATAGTCCCATGTAGCTTTTTGAGGAACCTCCATACTGTTTTCTATAGCAGCTGAACCATTTTATGTTCCTACCTCCTATATATGAGAGTTCATATATCTCTGCATCCTCACCAATATTTGTCTCTTGTCTTTTTGGTAATATCCACTTTAACAAGTGTGAGGTGATATCTTGTGGTTTTCTGTTGCACTGCCCAGATGATTAGTGATGTTGAATACCTTTTCATGTACCTATTGAGTCTTTGGAGAAATGTCAAAGTCCTTTGCCCATGTTTTAGTATTGATCTTGTGCTTTTTCTCCCCTGCTATTGAGTTGTAGGAGTTCCTTGTCGATTTTGGATCTTAATACCTTGTCGGTTATGTGTTTTGTAAATACTTCCTCCCATTCCATGAGTGTCCTCTTCATACTGTTGCTTATTGCCTGAGCTGTGCTGAAGGTTTTTAGATCGACATCGACCTCCTTGTCTATTTTTGCTTTTGTTGCCTGTACATTTACCATAATATCCTAGAACAAAATATACCCATGTAAGACACTTACACTAGCGGGGGAGAAGGCTGCCAGTTATATTAGGACACACGGCTTTGTCATCACTTAACACATGACTATCTGTTACTTTGCAAGTATTGAATTGGGGGTGTTCTCCCAACAAGAAATATTTGCTTCCCTGATAACAAGGTGGTGCTTCTTTGCCATTTCCATGCATTCCTATTTATGTAATCACTTTTTGTTTGAATTCTGTATCAGACTGTAATCCTTTTGAAGACATTGCAAATGGCAGTTAAACTCAACAAATGGAGTTCCAACATGGAATGCAGCTCAGCAGAAGGGTCAGCAAGGGTTAGCAGATGGGAGCAGCTGACCTCCAGAGGCACAGCTGGCTGTGTCCCAGCTGCTGCCTGCAGCAGAGCCGTGGGCAGATGCTGTCAACTGCAGTGTACCTCCTGCTTTCTGAAAATTTTAAATGTGAAAAAAGAGTGTGCCCTTCTTTTATTCTCAGCGTTTTTTGTGAAAATAAATAGTTTGAAGCTTTCTTTAAGCAGTGGAGTAAGCTCTTGAGAAGAGGCTCTGTGAGTATATTTGTGTTTCCTGAGTGCCTGGCACAGGGCTTTGCACTTAGTAAATGCTTCATAGACAAAATTAAAAAATGTGTGTGTATGGGCAACAATATTATAATCATCAGCCTTGTTAAGAGACTGGAACATAATTATTCCAGCCATTAAAAAGAAAGGATAGTTATGTAATGTGGTAGAGCTACATGCTAATTATTGCATGATGGCAATCATATTACAGGAAATAAATGTAATTATTTATTACATTTTGTAATAAATAATTACATTTTTAAATTAATAATTACATTATTAATTATGAAATTAACATGTTGTACACCTTAAATGTATACTGTGTTACATGTCCAGTATATTTCACTGAAAAAAGAAAGAAATGTGTATGTGATTCTTCCCTCTCATAGAAGGATTCTAAGATTATCCACCATGAAATTTCCTTAAATAGCATTTTTAAATCTGATTTAATTTGCCAGAATCGGATTCACACATAATTTTTCAGTAACACATCAGATGTGTAATATAAGATACATCTGTGGTCTTTCTCTGGCTATGAAAAGGAAGAGCAGATCGAGGATTAGAAGATCAGAAGGAGGGAAAAAGCAAGAGATTAAGTTTATGCTCTGGCTGACCTTAGCATTGGTCTTCTGTTACTTGTCTGTGCCGTCTGTTTTTTTTCTTAAAGAGAAATAGCAAGTCCGGGGGTTTTGTGGCAGCTGACTAGCTATCAGGAGACAGCAGCTGCAGTCTCCCTTTCCTGGTGTCCTGTCACGAAGAACAGTCTGCTACCCGAGAGGAACCCTGGTGATTGCTGACTTTCTGGATTCTTCGATTTTCCTGGTCTTAGCTGTTTCAGAAATCAGAGGGTGGTGAGGGTGTGGCCCTGGCTTGTTGAGAGTAGGTTCAAAGATGGGTGGGATAAAAAAATATGAAAAAAAAAAAAATCAGGCTGCTGCTTTGATATTAACATTTCTCCACCAGTGACTGGAGTCTCTTCTGCAGGGGTGGGGAAGTATGTCAGTATGTCTCCCCTTCTCGACTCTTTCTGCTAACCAGCAGCCGCAGGTCTGCCTCTGCCCCTCTGTGGGAGGTTTCCTGTGCGTCTGTGCTTCCCACATGCCTTTGTCAGGAGGGCACAGGGCTGGCTTCCCTCTGAAGGTGGAGCCCCAGGAGGCGGTGGGACCTCACTGCTGAGGCATCTATGTGTGTCCTGGAGCTTGTGGTTTCTGAGGCCTGGGAGGGACAGGGCGGCAGGCGGGAGTCCTTGCTTCTGCTTCCTTCTTAGGCCTATCTGTTGTTTCTCGTTCGTGGTCCGTCTGTCACAAGCGCTTTCGGCGTCTCAGTCTCTTGATTATCATGAATAAAAGCCCTGTTCTACTCTGGACCCTGGGTGCAGATCACCTAGGGGTCCAGCCTCCTTGCCAACTCTTTTCCCTATTTTGTAGCAGCCTTTAAAGGTGACTCTTCAAGGAGTTGCCTGTAGTTCATGTCTATTATTTTGCTTAGTCTTTTCCACTCATTGAGCTTTTTCCTTTTGGTAAGTATTTCTTTCTTTCTCTTTTGGCTGTGCCGAGTCTTCACTGCTAAGCAGGCGTTTCTTTAGTTGCAGTAACCGAGGGATCCTCCCTAGTTGCGGTGTGCAGGCTTTTCATTGTGCTAGCTTCTCTTGCTGCAGAGCACAGGCTCAGTAGTTGTGGCTCATGGGCTTGGTTGTTGCATGGCATGTGGGACCCTCTCGGATCAGGGATGGAGCCCGTGTCTCCTGCGTTGGCGGGTGAATTCTCCACCACTGAGCCAGCAGGGAAGTCCACTCATTGACTCTCATATATACTTTAGTGGGGCCTCTTCCTCCCTTCCACCAGTCTGCTCTTGTCAAGATTTTTAGCCACCTCCAAAGCCCAGTGGTCATCCATTAGTCCTGTAAGCAGTGTGTGACAGAGTTGCTTGAATGACTCGCGCCCTGGAAAATCCTATTTTTGATAGACTTCCAGAGCATCCAACACGAACGGCTTTCCTCCCACCTCACTGGCTGCTGTTCCCCGCCTCCTTTGTTACTGTTTCTCATCTCCCTGACCTCTCAGTGCCCTGAGGCCTAGCCCTCTACCTTTTCTGCCTCGGTGTTCTCATCCAGTCCAATGGCTAAGTACCATATATATGCTGACTCCCACCTTTAATCTCTACCTTGGGCCCCTTCCCAGAACTTGGTTTTTTTAACTGCTTCTCAAAGCCCCCACCTGTGTGTGTAAATAGGCAACTCAGTTCAGTTCAGTTCAGTCGCTCAGTCATGTCTGACTCTTTGTGACCCCATGAACTGCAGCATGCCAGGCCTCCCCATCCATCACCAACTCCCAGACTTTATCCCAGCTCATGTCCATTGAGTCGGTGATGCCATCTGACCATCTCATCCTCGGTCGTCCCCTTCTCCTCCTGCCTTCGGTCTTTCCCAGCATCAGGGTCTTTTCCAGTGAGTCAGCTCTTCGCATCAGGTGGCCAAAGTATTGGAGCTTCAGCTTCAGCATCGGTCCTCCCAATGAATAGCCCATCCAACTATGAGCTCTTGATGTTGCCCTTCCCTCCCCTACCTGCTTCTTCACACAGCAAAGGGCACCTGTAGCCTCCCATTATCTCAGGCCAAAATCTTGGAGTCATGTCTGACCCTCTCTTCTTTTATCTCACCCACATCCACTCCAGCAGCAAACCCTGTCTACTCTCCTCTCTTTTGCTGCTAAGTCACTTCAGTCGTGTCCAACTCTGTGCGACCTCATAGACGGCAGCCCACCAGGCTCCCCCGTCCCTGAGATTCTCCAGGCAAGAACACTGAAGTGGATTGCCATTTCCTTCTCCAATGCATGAAAGTTAAAGGGAAAGTGAAGTTGCTCAGTTGTGTCCAACTCTCAGCGACCCCATGGACTGCAGCCTTCCAGGCTCCTCCATCCATGGGATTTTCCAGGCAAGAGTACTGGAGTGGGCTGCCATTGCCTTCTCCGACTCTCCTCTCTAAGCGTATTTAAAATCCAGCCACTTCATAACACCCTGGCTGCCATCAGCAGCTTCAGGTCCTCTCTAAGTGTATTTAAAATCCAGCCACTTCATAACACCCTGGCTGCTATCAGCAGCTTCAGGTGCTGTCATCTCTGATCTGGGTTGTTGCAGGAGCACCCAGCTGGCCCCTTGTTTTCTGCTCCTTTTCGCCTTTATTCAGTTCTCAGCAACTCCTCAAGCAGTTGATGTTTAAACCTAACTCAAATCGCGTGTCATTCCTCCTCTTGAACTGGCCAGCATGTCCCATCTTAGAGAAAGGCCACAGCCTTTACTCAGGGCCTGTGAGGTGCTGCCCACCTTCCCCTCAGGCTGCAGCTCTGGCTTTTCCTGTCTGCTCACTCAGCCGCTTCCCTGTGCTCGGACTTGCCATGGACACTCCCACTCAGGGCCTCTCTGCCTGCATCCTTCCTTTCCCTTTAACTCTCTGCCCTGAGTGTCTTGGGCTACCCAGGCGGCAGTACTGATAAAGAACCCACCTGCCAATGCAGGAGACATAAGAGATGTGGATTTTCTCCATCACTGTTGGTGGGAATGCAGACTAGTACAGCCACTATGGAGAACAGTGTGAAGATTCCTGAAAAAACTGGAAATAGAACTGCCATACAACCCAGCAATCCCACTGCTGGGCATACACACCAAGGAGACCAAAATTGAAAGGGGCACGTGTACCCCAGTGTTCATTGCAGCACTGTACAATAGCTAGGACATGGAAGCAGCCTAGATGTCCATCAGCAGATGAATGGATAAGAAAGCTGTGGTACATATACACAATGGACTATTACTCAGCTATTAAAAAGAACACATTTGAATCAGTTCTAATGAGGTGGATGAAACTGGAGCCTATTATACAGAGTGAAGTAAGTCAGAAAGAAAAACACCAATATAGTATAATAACACATATATATGGAATTTAGAAAGATGGTAACAACAACTGTATATTTGAGACAGCTAAAGAGACACAGATATAAAGAACAGACTTTTGGACTCTGTGGGAGAAGGCGAGGGCGGGATGATTTGAGAGAATAGCATTGAAACGTGTATATTACCATATGTGAAATAGATGAACAGTCCAAGTTTGATGCATGAAACAGGGCGCTCAAAGCCAGTGCACTGGGATGGCCCAGAGGGATGGGATGGGGAGGGAGCGGGGAGGGGGTTCATGATGGGGACACATGTGCACCATGGCTGATTCATGTCAGTGTTTGGCAAAAACCACCACAATATTGTAAAGTAATTCGTCTCCAATTAAAATAAATAAATAAAATTTAAAAATGCAACACACACACACAAAGAGATGTGGATTTTGACAGGAAAGCCTGGCAGGCTGATGGTCCATAGGGTCATAAAGAGTCAGACACAACTGAAGCAACTTAGCTCACACACATGCACCTGAGTATCTACACCCCTGCCTCCATCTCATCAGCTCGTCTTCCTCAACCACCCCGTTTTAAACATATAAATCTTCCCTCAGTAACATCCCCAGTCCCCTCCCACATTTTACTTTTTCCCATAGAATGTATCCTGTCTAACATATCTTTTGTGTCTTTATGTTATCTTTGGAGTCATCTTCTCTCTGCTATATGAAACTCCATGAAGGTAGGGATTTTCCTCAGCTTTGTTCCCTGATGTCTCCATGGTGCTCATCCACCAGAGTCTCTGATGCTTTTTGAATGAATTGATGTGAATTGATATGAACAAACAGATATACTGGGGGGTGTCTTACCTCAGACTGCTGCGCGGCTTAAACATTTATTTCTCCAAGTTCTGGAGGCTAGGAAGTCCAGGATCATGGTACCAGCAGATTCAGTTCCTTCTGGCTTGCTGCTGGCCAGTGTTTTGCTGTGTCATCACATGGTGGAAAGAGAGAGAGAGAGAGAGAGATGGAGGCAAGGACAGAGGAAAAGAGGGAGGGAGGGAAAGAGAGAGAGGGGAAGAATGGACCCAAGTGACTACCATCTCTCTTCCTCTTCTTCAGTTCAGTTCAGTCGCTCAGTCGTGCCTGACTCTTTGCGACCCCATGAACTGCAGCACACCAGGCCTCCCTGTCCGTCACCAACTCCCGAAGTTCACTCAAACTCATGTCCATCGAGTCAGTGATGCCATCCAGCCATCTCATCCTCTGTTGTCCCCTTCTCCTCCTGCCCCCAATCCCTCCCAGCATCAGAGTCTTTTCCAATGAGTCACCTCTTTGCATGAGGTGGCCAATGTACTGGAGTTTCAGCTTTAGCAGCATCCCAGGGCTGATCTCCTTCAGAATGGACTGGTTGGATCTCCTTGCAGTCCAAGGGACCCTCAAGAGTCTTCTCCAACATCACAGTTCAAAAGCATCAATTCTTCGGTGCTCAGCCTTCTTCACAGTCCAACTCTCACATCCATACATGACCACAGGAAAAACCATAGCCTTTACTTAGATGGACCTTAGTCGGCAAAGTAATGTCTCTGCTTTTCAATATGCTATCTAGGTTGGTCATAACATTTCTTCCAAGGAGTAAGTGTTTTTTAATTTCGTGGCTGCAGTCACCATCTGCAGTGATTTTGGAGCCCCCCAAAATAAAGCCTGACACTATTTCCACTGTTTCCCCATCTATTTCCCATGAAGTGATGGGACCAGATGCCATGATCTTCGTTTTCTGAATGTTGAGCTTTAAGTCAACTTTTTCACTCTCCTCTTTCGCTTTCATCAAGAGGCTTTTTAGTTCCTCTTCACTTTCTGCCATAAGGGTGGTGTCATCTGCATATCTGAGGTTATTGAGATTTTTCCCGGCAATCTTGATTCCAGCTTGTGCTTCTTCCAGCCCAGCGTTTCTCATGATGTACTCTGCATAGAAGTTAAATAAGCAGGGTGACAATATACAGCCTTGACGTACTCCTTTTCCTATTTGGAACCTGTCTGTTGTTCCATGTCCAGTTCTAANGATCTTCGTTTTCTGAATGTTGAGCTTTAAGTCAACTTTTTCACTCTCCTCTTTCGCTTTCATCAAGAGGCTTTTTAGTTCCTCTTCACTTTCTGCCATAAGGGTGGTGTCATCTGCATATCTGAGGTTATTGAGATTTTTCCCGGCAATCTTGATTCCAGCTTGTGTTTCTTCCAGTCCAGTGTTTCTCATGATGTACTCTGCATATAAGTTATAGAAGCAGGGTGACAGTATACAGCCTTGATGTACTCCTTTTCCTATTTGGAACCAGTCTGTTGTTCCATGTCCAGTTCTAACTGCTGCTTCCTGACCTGCACATAGGTTTCTCAAGAGGCAGGTCAGATGGTCTGGTATTCCCATCTCTCTCAGAATTCTCCACAGTTTATTGTGATCCACACAGTCAAAGGCATTGGCATAGTCAATAAAGAAGAAATAGATGTTTTTCTGGAACTCTGCTTTTTCCATGATCCAGCGGGTGTTGGCAATTTGATCTCTGTTTCCTCTGCCTTTTCTAAAACCAGCTTGAACATCAGGGATATCATGGTTCACGTATTGCTGAAGCCTGGCTTGGAGAATTTTGAGCATTACTTTACTAGTGTGTGAGATGAATGCAATTGTGCGGTAGTTTGAGCATTCTTTGGAATTGCCTTTCTTTGGGATACTAGTCCCATGCTGGTGGTGCCCACCCTCATGACCTCATAAAACCCTAATTACCTCCCCAAAGACACAACCACCACCTTAGGATTAGGGCTTCAACATCACCTTTCTGGGGGCACAACAGGTGGGGTGGGTTAGGTCATGCTCAGCTGAGTCAGGGCTGAGGGGAGGTAAGTACAGAGTTGAAAGCAGTGTGTTCTGATGAGAACAGAAGATCCCTGAAGAAGAGAGGTGAGTGCAAGGTGTGTGCATCTTAACCTGGAGTTTTATTGGGTGATCTCTGGATGGTCTTGACTAAGTATTGAAGTTTTCTTTTGTATGAAAAGGGGGACTCTTTGAAGAGGGAGATGCTCATTGTTTTGGAAAAGAGGTGAAGACAGAACTTTTATCTTTGAGGTTGCTCTTGGATGATGAGTGATATTTCAGACAGAGGGGACTGGTTCTTCTGGGTGGGATCTGGGCTCTTCAGCCCATTCTAGCTTCTTTATCTGCCTTGCTAGGTAGTGCTCTTTCTCACTTATGTGGCTGACAGTGTGGCTTCTTGGAAGCTTCTTGTCTGTATGAAACAAACTTTCATAAACTGTTATTATGAAAGCATAATAAAAAATTAAAAAGCAGAGACATTACTTTGCTGACAGAGGTCCATCTAGTGAAAGCTATGGTTTTTCCAGTAGTCATGTATGGATGTAAAGGCTGGACCATTAAGAAAGCTGAGTACTGAAGAATTGATGCTTTTGAACTATGGTGTTAGAGAAGACTCTTGAGAGTCCTTTGGACTTTAAGATTAAACCAGGCCATCCTAAAGGAAATCAGTCCTGAATATTCTTTGGAAGGACTGATGCTGAAGCTGAAGCTCCAATACTTTGGCCACCTGATGCAAAGAACTGACTCCTTGGAAAAGACCTTGATTCTGGGAAAGATTGAGGGCGGGAGGAGAAGGGGACGACAGAGGAGTGGCATCACTGACTCAATGGACATGAATTTGAGCAAGCTCTGGGAGTTGGTGATGACAGGGAAGCCTGTTGTGCTGCAGTCCATGGGGTCACAAGGAGTCAGACGTGACTGAGCGACTGGGCTGAATTGAACTGAATCTTTTGCGGTCAGGATTCTTAGAGGGCAGACACTTAAGCTGAAGTAATTTGGGATTTAATATGTAAATATCTTGAGAAATCTTTTTGTGTGATTTATGACTTCTAGATGTGAGCATAGATAAAACCCTAATATGTTTGTAAACATTGTCATCTTAAAACCACTTGACTTTTGGACTAATTGGTTAGTCTGGGTGGGGAAGAAATATTGTTCATTTACAGATGACAGAGTCGATAAATTCCCAGCACATTTCCCAAAACTAAAGTAGTTATGTGGGATGAGAATTCTATTTCAGGACCATTGTTTACTCTAATTAGGTCACGTCATATCTGATGAACTATTAATATATTATTTCCTGCTTTTGGTTCTGAATTTTGCTAGGTTATTTCTTAGGAAACCAGCTTCATGTGACAGCTTTGGTATCATGCATTTTGTATGTTTTATTAATAAATGAGTGGACTTTTCCCCGATTGTGAAATAACACTTGGTCATTGAAAAGAATTTGGAAAATGAAATTTTAACGTTGCTATGCTGTGATAGTGTGTCAGTGTTTTGGGTAGATTTTTGGTAGATAAAACAAACGACAGTGTCCTTTCGTTTATTAGTCTTTGTCCATTTAATATTCTATAATGAATATTTTTATGATACTGTAGATGTTCTTCAAAACTTAATTTTAGATGTGAAGGGTGTGTTTCCCACATACATGAGCTCAGGCATTTTTCTCTTATCTAAGAAGACTTGTAGCTGCCCTCAAGGTATAACACAGCAGCTGTTTTATAGGCTTTTATCCTGTGCTGTGTAGTGTTTGGCTGTGATACAAGCGAAGATAGTCTCCATCCTCAAAGGGCATGAAGCCTATGGCCTTACTTGTTAATACAGGGAAGTTTCTTGCTAGTCTAGAAATACATTAAAATAAAGGCTTGCTGCGCTGAACCAGGCTCTGCTGTGTCCACACAGCTGAGGGTTGCTCCCTGCAGAGCCTTCCAAATGGACCTTGGCACACCTTGCCACCTGACTCCTTTTGCTGCCATTAGTACCTCTTCCTTCTTGCCATACAGCCTCTCCCCAAGGACCCACCAAAACCAGTCGCTTTTAAACTCAGCCCCACCATGACATTCATATAAGCCTCTAAAATGTCTCCAGTGCCGCAGGAGAGCTCGGGACTTCATGAAGAAAGGTAGGTCTTTCTGAAAGAGACTGTAGACTTAGGTGATGGTAGATCAAGTGAACTCCCGAGATGTTCTTTTAATGTTTGCACTATTTCAGATTTTTTTGGGGGTGGGTGGGTTGGGTGGGTGGGCCAGAGACTTATTTTGGATTGTCTGTTGTTTGCGGAAAGACCAGACTTGTAATTTGAAGACACAAGGTAGAGCGATGGTAGAAACAGAAGCATGAGATCAAGTGATGGGTTAAAGTGCCGGCGCTCTGATCCTTCTGTAATTCTCCCTTTGACTGTTCTCACTTGAAAGAATGCCTTTTCCTTCCCATTGTCGAGCACTACCTGCTGTCAGTCGGAGAGGGAGGAAGTCGAGCAGCTTGTCAGAGCCTTTCTGAGCCGCCTTCATATGGTTCGCAGAGACAGAGCTGGGTTTTCATTTCTTCTTTCATTCAACAGGAGTCCCTTTCATGTTTGCAAATTGAAAACGCGTGTTTTGCAGTGTGGAGCGAGGATGTGTGTGCCCTCTGGCACACCTGTTTCTCATTTCCTGACTTGAAAGCACAACCCATCAAAAGGAGCAGAAAAACAATTTCTTTCTGACACGCTGCTCTGTGTTCCCTACTGAACCGAAGGCCTTCGCAGCTCTGCCATCTCGGTTCCCTCTGTAGAAGGTTCTCGTTAGAGGCAGAGTTCAGCCGATGCCGGCAGCGCCTTTTATAGCGCAGGTCCGTTTGGGGTATGATTTTGTTGTGGTGGTGGCAGTGTTCTTCTGCTGCACAGGAAATTTACTTGAACTAAGACTGATTTTTAAAAATACACAGAAAGGTCTTAAACATTTTAAAATATTAAATTTGGCTGGGCAGTGTCTTATGTTGGAAGCATCTATGTAAGCCGACCAGTGAACCAATTGGCCAGGAAAAGGGCTTGGTGGAGCATACAAATGTTTAAATTCCAGAGCACTGTTTAACATAAATCAAATATTTCCAAAGCATTACTTCAGATTTGTGTGTACTTTAAAGTCTTGCCAGCTTAAATGACTGTGAGGCACAACATGTTGACTTTGAGTTTGTAAATTGATAATTTGTTGCTACGAAGGTTGTACATGGTATAACTCATCACTTTCTGAAGGTACTTAGTATGTCTGATGTTGCAAGCTGTTACGTTTGAAAAAATGATGCTCGTGAATTCAGGCCTTGAGCTCTCAGATGCTTGAAGTTGGGTCTTTGGTTCCTCTTAAGGTTTCCCCGGACATTTTCAGTGTGAGGCACATAGTTCTTTAGACCCAAACTTGGTTTAGGCTTTCTACTTCTGAGAAATAGAAGGGATAATAATTTTAATGATGTATCTTCAGAAACAGTTTCTCAGGTTCTTTTTTTTAAACACCCATTCTTCCCACAGTTTAGCATGTATGAATCACCTGTTAAAATCCAGAGTATGCGACTTCCTTGGTGGTCCAGTGGTTAAGAACTAGGGAAACTAGGATCCCACATGCCATGCAGCATGACCGAAAGAAAAATGCAGACTGTGATCTGGTGGGTCTGGGAGAGGCCTGTGAGTCTTCGTTTTTCATATGCTCCCAGGTGATAGAAATCCTGCTGGTCCATTTTGATGGGCAAAGTGGTGCTGTTCCCAACTGTAACACTCATCCCATACAATTTATGTCTCATCATGTTTTGGTGGTTCTAAAGCTAAGGCAATGTGGTGGATATCCTTGACCTTTGGTATCTCTGAGAGCTTTAACTGATGGTCAACACGTGACCATATGGGCCTGCATGGATAAGCACCACTGAGGAGGGATTATAGTGCTGCCAGAAATGATATTTATGTTTTCTGACTCATCTGGGATACTCCTAACCTTGATACAAATTCACTAAGGTTCTTGTTGCAAGCAGAGGTGGATAAAACAACCTGCCAGCTCTAAAAGGTGTGGCCAGAGGGGTTAGATGGAGAAGAAAATGGCAGCCCACTCCAGTATTCTTGCCTGTACAATCCCAGGGACAGAGGAGCCTGGTGAGCTGCCATCTTTGGAGTCACACAGAGTCGGACACTACTGAAGCGACTTAGCATGCATGCGTGCATTGGAGAAGGAAATGGCAACCCACTCCAGTATTCTTGCCTGGAGAATCCCAGGGATGGGGGAACCTGGTGGGCTGCCGTCTATGGGGTCACACAGAGTCAGACGTGACTGAAGTGACTTAGTAGCAGCAGCAGCAGAGAAGTTAGAAAGATATAATCCTGAATCAGATGTATTTCCATTTAACCAGCTCTATCCATGGTGGCTGGTTAATTTGGGCCAAAAGGTTTATTGGCGAATCATGGAGAAAAAAGTGGAGACACTTAAGTGTAAAATGCAGGAACTGTTGTTTGCATTTTTATTAGCTTGCTTTTGTATACATGTCTTGGTCCTCGTTAGTGAATAACAGCATGATTGAGCCTACAGTATAACACATCATGACTGAAGGATACCTTACATTTTAATTTTCAGAATATTTTTATTCATATCAAGAAAGACTACATTTGTTTGCTGTATTTGTCTTCAGCTTTGATGAAAAAATATTTTTAAAAGCATTGGCTAGTAGAAAACATAGATAATCATTAAAAAAAAAATCTGAGTTGGACAGAAAAGAATTAGAGATTTTTTTTGAAATTCCTCATTGGCATTTCAGGTCTACATCTACCCATATTGACTGGAAGAGAAGGTGTGCTCTGAAGGATGTCATGGGCTTGGAAAGCAGACTTGGGTTGGAATCATAATGGAGGGAGCAGGTTGGAAGGGTGTGTCTACCTATTCCCACCAGGACTGGAGCATCTTCTTTATGGAGGAGAGACGTACAGATATGTTAATTGCCATCGATGTTATCGCTTTGTATCATTGTGCCTCCGCCTACTTGCAGTGCAGTGTTGTATGTTCTGTAATACTGTTTTCTGCGTCTGTTTCTCTATATTCTAGCCTTAAGTGACAGTGCTTTCCTGGTTCTTCATAATTCCCTGGTAAATGATATGTGTTGTAATCTATCATAATAGTCACTGTTTACTAATATTGATGATAGAACTGTAAGTTCCTTATTGAATTCTGCTAGGATGATGTGATGGGGTGTTCCTGGAAATATGGAATATTTGCCCCATGTAGCTAAGATCGATAGTAAAATTTACATCAGAGGATAGTAACGATTTAAGATTTACTGAAATTTCTTTTATCTGAGTTCTTCCTTATTCTTAAAGTTTAGATTTGCCTCTGCTTTACTTGCTAAGCTTTCTTTTTAATGTTAGCGTAAATTTAGTAGGATATAGAGATATACTATTCTTTTTTTAAATTGGAGGATAATTGCTTTTCAGTGTTGTGTTGGTTTCTGCTGTATAACAGTGTGAATCAGCAACAAGTATACATACATATATCCCCTCCCTCTTGAGAGACAACATTAATGGAAATATTTTTCCATATATTTGCCTTACATGTCTTCATTCATCTGAGTTGTCCTAGTAGTTTCGATTTCACTTCACATCTTAGTAAGAGTTCCTTCTTTGGAGCCTTTCACTTTAACGTTATAGCCTGTTCGTACCTGGAACAGGCATACGCACAGCAGACTTGAGTTTCTGTACAGCCCTGGGCTTTCCTCAGAACAACTTTGATAGGTTAAACCCTGCCCCTGTCATCAAATTCATGGATATTTTTCAGAACTCATTATGTGCTTTGCAGAGGTAAGTTTTATTTTGATCTTCATGTCTGGGGCAACTCTCCTTAGCATGTCCTAGGTATCATCATTTACTTCATTTCTTTATATCTGTCATTGTAATATAAACAATTTAGCACAATATCGTGTGAAAAGAGTGCACATTTCTATTTCTGCTCCTATTTAGAATGCCTTCCCTCCTCACACCTGGTGAAGCCTGGCTCATCCTTCAAGGTTGGGCTCAAATGTTTTTCCTGGTGCCTCCCTCCCACCCTGCCTTCTTCCCTTGCTCAGTCCAAAGGTTACACCCTTCGTGGTCAGTGGTGCCATGATGTGGTGCATGTACCACTTATGGTACATGGAGCTCCTTGAGGAAGAAGCTGGTGCCCTAAAGATGTGGTTGGTACTCAATAAATAAACATCTATTGAATTGAATTCTGTAACCCAATGCATATTTTAAAGCACTGCCAAATAGATTCTGTTTGGCAAACTGACTTAATTGTTCCTCACTGAAAAACCAGAGCTTAGTGCTCCTGCTTGTTTAAGAGCTTTAGACATTCATGCTTAGGGCACTGCTCTGAAAAGAAGGGTGGTTTAATTTTAGTGTAATTTAGTTTCGATAAAATTCATTGCAGTTTTCACACCCTTCCATGATTGTGGTAATTTAGAGTACTCTGAGCTATAGGTAAGATAGTCACTTCTCAAACTGGCTTCACCAACAAGGAGTGCAATGATTTCACAGAGAAGTTTCTGAGGTAGGTGGACTGCAAGGTTGGTTGCTTCAAGGCTCCATTGCTGACATCAAGTATCCAGTTCTCTCTGTCCCTTACTTATTCTGCAGCTGTCATCACTGACCTCTTCATCAGGCTGATGGCAGAATAGCTACTTTGTTGCTAGAAAAACTCATGATGTAAAAATCGCTAGAAGAAAAAAAAAACCTATTTCTCTGTGTAGCTCTCTTCCAGGTGTGAGGAACATGGTTTAGATGCTTCCCAGCTGACTTTTCACATTCTGTTGGTTGAATAATGTTGAGTCACTAGCCTATTACTGAGCTAATTGCCAGCAAAGGGGATTACCCATGAACCTGTCATAAGCACATAACATACCCTTAGGTTACATTCATGAGCCTGTGCCCCAACCAGTAACGCCGAAGAAGCTGAAGTTGAATGATTCTATGAAGACCTACAAGATCTTCTAAAACAAACACCAAAAAAAAAAAAAAAAATGCTCTATACAGTCAGCAAAAAATTAGACCTGGAGCTACTGTGGCTCAGATCATGAGCTTCTTATGGCAAAATTCAGGTTGAAATTGAAGAAAGAAGGGAAAACCACTAAGCCATTCATGAATGACCTAAATCATATCCCTTATGATTATATAGTGGATATTCAAGGGATTAGATGGGGCTGACAGAGTACCTGAAGAACTGTGATGGAGGTTTTACAAGAGTAAGTAACCCCAAAACATCCCAAAGATAAAGACATACAAGAAGGCAAAGTAGTTGTCTGTGGAAGCTTTACAAATAACTGAGAAAAGAAGATAAGCCAAAGGCAAGGGAGAAAAGGAAAGATATACCCAACTGAATGCAGAGTTCCAGAGAATAGCAAGGAGTGATAAGGAGGCCTTCTTAAATAAACAATGCAAAGAAATAGAGAAAAACAATAGAATGGAAAAGACTAGAGATCTCTTCAAGAAAATTGGAGCTATCAAGAGAGCATTTCATGCAAGGATGGGCATGAAAAAGGACAGAAACAATAAATACCTAACAATAGCAGAAGAAAGTAAGAAAAGGTAGCAAGAATAACTTGTTTGTATAGAAGAACTATACAAAAAAAGGTCTTAGTGACCCAAATAACCATGATGGTGTGGTCACTTACCTAGAGCCAAACATCCTGGACTGTGAAGTCAAGTGGGCCTTAGGAAGCATCACTACGAACAAAGCTAGTAGAGGTGATGGAATTCCAGTGGAGCTCTTTCAAATCCTGAAAGGTAATGCTGAAAGATGATGCTGTGAAAGTGCTGTACTCAATATTCCAGCAAATATGGAAAACTCAGCAGTGACCACAGGAATGGAAAAAGTCAGTTTTGATTCCAATCTCAAAGAAAGGCAATGCCAAAGAATGCTCAAACTACTGTACAATTGCACTCATTTCACATGCTAGTAAAGTAATGCTCAAAATTCTCCAAGCCAGGCTTCAGCAATACGTGAACCGTGAACTTCCTGATGTTCAAGCTGGTTTTAGAAAAGGCAGAGGAACCAGAGATCAAATTGCCAACATCCGCTGGATCATGGAAAAAGCAAGAGAGTTCCAGAAAAACATCTACTTCTGCTTTATTGACTATGCCAAAGCCTTTGACTGTGGATCACAATAAACTGTGGAAAATTCTGAAAGAGATGGGCACACCAGACCACCTGACCTGCCTCTTGAGAATCCTATATGCAGATTAGGAAACAAGAGTTAGAACTGGACATAGAACAACAGACTGGTTCCAAAGGAGGAAAAGGAGTACGTCAAGGCTGTATATTGTCACCCTGCTTCTTTAACTTCTATGCAGAGTACATCAGAGAAACGCTGGGCTGGATGAAGCAGAAGCTGGAATCAAGATTGCCGGGAGAAATATCAATAACCTCAGATATGCAGATGACACCACCCTTATGGCAGAAAGTGAAGAGGAACTAAAGAGTCTTTTGATGAAAGTAAAAGAGGAGAGTGAAAACGCTGGATTAGAATTCAACATTCAAAAAACGAAGATCATGGCATCAAGTCCCATCATTTCATGGGAAATAGATGGGGAAACAGTGGAAACAGTGGCTGACTTTATTTTGGGGGGCTCCAAAATCACTGCAGATGGCAATTGCAGCCATGAAATTAAAAGACACTTACTCCTTGGAAGAAAAGTTATGAGCAATCTAGATAGCATATTCAAAAGCAGAGACATTACCTTGCTGACTAAGGTCCATCTAGTCAAGGCTATGGTTTTTCCAGTGGTTATGTATGGATGTGAGAGTTGGACTGTGAAGAAAGCTGAGCGCCGAAGAACTGATGCTTTTGAACTGTGGTGTTGGAGAAGACTCTTGAGAGTCCCTTGGACTGCAAGGAGATCCAACCAGTCCATCCTAAAGGAGATCAGTCCTGGGTGTTCATTGGAAGGATTGATGTTAAGGCTGAAACTCCAATACTTTGGTCACCTCATGCGACGAGTTGACTCATTGGAAAAGACCCTGATGCTGGGAGGAATTGAGGGCAGGAGGAGAAGGGAATGACAGAGGATGAGATGGTTGGATGGCATCATCAACTTGATGGACATGGATTTGGGTGGACTGTGGCAGTTGGTGATGGACAGGGAGGCCTGGCATGCTGCGGTTCATGGCGTCACAAAGAGTTGGACGTGACTGAGTGAATAAACTGAAACTGAACTGAATGCTGTGATAGTGCTACACTCAATATGCCAGCAAATTTGGAAAACTCAGCAGTGGCCACAGGATTGGAAAAGATCAGTTTTCATTCCAATCCCAAAGAAAGGCAATGCCAAAGAATGTTCAAACTAATGCACAATTGCACTCCTCTCACACGCTAGCAAAGTAATGCTCAAAATTCTCCAAGTGAGACTTCAACAATACATGAACTGTGAACTTCCAGATGTTCAAGCTGGGTTTAGAAAAGGCAGGGAAACCAGAGATCAAATTGCCAACATCCACTAGATCATCAAAAAAAGCAAGAGAATACTAAAGAAACATCTGCTTCTTTTTTATTGATTGGTTCCAAATTGAGAAAGGAGTGCATCAAGGCTGTATATTGTCACCCTGCTTATTTAACTTATTTGCAGAGTATATCATGTGTATGCCAGGCTGGATGAACCACAAGCTGGAATCAAAAGTGCCAGGAGAAATATCAATGACCTCACGTATGCAGATGATACCACTGTAGTGGCAGAAAGTGAAGAGGAACAAAGAACCTCTTGATGAGGGTGAAAGGGAGAGTGAAAAAGTTGGCTTAAAACTCAACATTCAAAAACCTGAGATTATGGCATCTGTTTCCATCACTTCATGGCAAATAGATGGGGGAAACAGGGAAACAGTGACAGATTTTATTTCTTGGGCTCCAAAATCACTGCAGATGATGACTACAGCCATGAAATTAAGACACTTGCTCCTAGGAAGAAAAGCTATGACAAAACCTAGACAACTTCTTGAAAAGCAGAGACATCACTTTGTGACAAAAATCTGTTTAGTCAAAGCTGTGGTTTTTCCAGTAGCCAGGTACGGATGTGAGAGTTCAACCATAAAGAAGGTTGAGTGAGTGAGTGAGTGAGTGAGTGAAGTCGCTCAGTCACGTCCGACTCTTTGTGATGCTATGGACTGTAGCCGACCAGGCTCCCCTGTCCATGGGATTTTCCAGACAAGATTGCTGGACTGGGTCGCCAAGTTTTATTCTCCAGAAAGAAGGATGAGCACCAAAGAATTGATGTCTTCAAACTGTGGTGCTGGGGAAGACTCTTGAGAGTCTCTTGGACTGCAAGGAGATCAAACCAGTCCGTCCTAAAGGAAATCAGTCCTGAATATTGGAAGGACTGATAATGAAGCTGAAGCTCCAATACTTTGGCCACCTGATGTGAAGAGACAACTCAGGAAAAGACCCTGATGCTGGGAAAGATTAAAGGCAGAAAGAGAAGAGGGAGATAGGGAATGAGATGGTTGGATGGCATCACTGACTCAGTGGACATGAGTTGAGCAAACTCCAGGTGATAGTGAAGGACAGGGAAGCCTGGAGTGCTTCAGTCCATGGGGTTGCAAAGATTTTGACACGACTGAGAGACTGAACAACAACAGGTGACTGGAGCAGCATGAACAAAATCAGGATTCTCTTAACACAGTAGGAAGTCACAGTTGTGTGCGTTAATGCCAGGATCCTGCTAAAGTGATACTTGATATCAGTTTGGTGATTATCAATAAGGATGATAACAGCAGCTATCCTCTGTTTACCACTTGCTCTGATCAGGCACTCTGCTAAGTACTTCGTACATAATGATTTCAATTTTCAAATGAGAAAACTGAGGTTCAGAAAAGTCAAATAGTGCCTGAGTGCTGAAAGAATCTAAACAATCTTTACTTAGTGACAGTAGAGAAATGTGAAAAAATAGAGAGGCCAAACTGAAACACAATCATCCACTGTCCTACTAGAAATGGTGAGGGGTAGGTATTTAGAGAGTTAAAAACGTATACTTATTACTTAAATCTGTCCTTACCAAAGCCATGCCTCTTCCCATTATTTTTGGCTAACAGAAATTTGGCTGTGGAAATAGATGTTTTGTTTTTTTGTTTTTTTTAAATCAAATGCAGTAGATTTAAAAAAAAACCCACACCACCACAAAGTTTGTTTATATCTTCATTTCACTCCAATTGAATAGATGAAATGGGATCTGGCTGTTTCGTATTGTTTATGTTCTGCTTTGCTTCTTGGTTCTGGGGCAGGATTCCTGGTTCTGCTTGAATTTGTTTCCTTCTCAAATATCATTTACGAGATGATTGTGGAAATTAATAAAGAAAAAGTATTTCTGTGCAGTAAGCATTGTAATTGTCCTACTGTGACATAATACAATGCTATTTTATTAGCATTATAAAATACCTTTCAGTGTGTGTTCCCTGAACCTCAGTCTACTTTGTTCTTTTTTAGTCCAGAGGGAAGGAAAGTGATTTACATAAGTAACCACTGTAATATTTTAAATGAAGGGTCATGTGAGGGTCTCACTTCTTTTCATTTAATTTAATATAAGGGCAAAGTGTATGCTTGATCTATGTTTCATTTATGTGTAATAAAAGAGCCTATGTGAGTAAAGTACATGAAATCAAGGTGAAGTTGGTTTTACTCAGTGAAACTATTATATAAATGGCATAGATGTGTGTGGGGGGAGCGTGTGACTGTGTCTGTGTGTGTGCGTGCATGTGCATCAACAGGGATTACTGCAAAGAGGACTGGGGAGTGATGTTATGTCCTCTGATGGATTGCTATTCAGTCGCTAAGTCATGTCTGACTCTTCGCAACCCATGGACTACAGCACGCCAGGCTTCCCTGTCCCTCACTGTCTCCTGGAGTCGGTGATGCTGTCCAACCACATCATCTTCGTTCACCCTGTTCTACTGTTGCCCTCAGTATTTCCCAGCATCAGGGTCTTTTCAGTGAGTTGTCTCTTCACATCAGGTGGCCAAAGTATCGGAGCTTCAACTTCAGCATCAGTCCTTCTAATGAATATTCAGGACTGATTTCCTTTAGGATGGACTGGTTTGATCTCATCTCCTTGCAGTCCAAGGGACTCTCAAGAGTCTTCTCCAACACCACAGTTCGAAAGCATCAATTCTCTGGTGCTCAGCCTTCTTTATGGTCCAACTTTCACATCTATACATGACTACTGGAAAAACCATAGCTTTGACTAGACAGACCTTTGTCAGTAAAGTGTGCCGTCTCTGCTTTTTAATACGCTGTCTAGGTTTGTCATAGCTTTTCTTCCAAGGAGCAGCTGTCTTTTAATTTCATGTCTGCAGTCACTGTTGACAGTGATTTTGGAGTTCCGGAAAATAAAATCTGTCCCCATTTCCACTTTTTCAACATCTGTTTGCCAAGAAGTGATTAAGCCAGCTTTTTCACTCTCCTCTTTCACTGTCATCAAGAGGTTCTTTAGTTCCTTTTCATTTTCTGACATTAGGATATTATCATCTGCATATCTGAGGTCGTTGATACTTCTCCTAGAAATCTTGATTCCATCTTTTAATTCATCCAGCCCAGCATATCGCATGGTGTACTCTGTATAAGCTAAATAAGCAGGGTGACGATAAGCCTTGACATACTCCTTTCCTGATTCTTTTTTTTTTTTAATTTTTATTTTTACTTTATTTTACTTTATAGTACTGTATTGGTTTTGGCATACATTGACATGAATCTGTCACGGGTGTACGTGAAGTCCCAAACATGAACCCCCCCTCCTACCTCCCACCCCACATCATCCCTCTGGATCATCC
>SJYX01021231.1:62028-88787 GCA_006410675.1 Oreotragus oreotragus | reverse complement strand
GTGGCCTCATAGAATGAGTTTGGAAGTTTACCTTCCTCTGCAATTTTCTGGAAGAGTTTGAGTAGGATAGGTATTAGCTCTTCTCTGAATTTTTGGTAGAATTCAGCTGTGAAGCCGTCTGGACCTGGGCTTTTGTTTGCTGGATGATTTCTGATTACAGTTTCAACAAGACCCCTATATATGTTGTCTACAAGAGACCCACCTCAAAACAGGGGACACATACAGAATGAAAGTGAAGGGCTGGAAAAAGATTTTCCATGCAAAGAGAGACCAAAAGAAAACAGGAGTAGCAATACTCAAAGGCTGTGAAAAGAGACAAAGAAGGACACCACATAATGATCAAAGGATCAATCCAAGAAGAATATCAAAAGGCTCTTTAGCTCTTCTTTGCTTTCTGCCATAGGTGTGATGTCATCTGCATATCTGAAGTTATTGATATTTCTCCCGGCAATCTTGATTCCAGCTTGTGCTTCATCCAGTCCAGCATTTCTCATGATGTACTCTACATATAAGTTAAATAATCAGGGTGACAGTATATAGCCTTGATGTACTCCTTTCCCGATTTGGAACCAGTCGGTTGTTCCATGTCTAGTTCTAACTGTTGCTTCTTGACCTACATACAGATTTCTCAAGAGGCAGGTCATGTATTCCCATTTCTTTTAGAATTTTCCACAGTTTGTTGTCATCCACACAGTCAAAGGCTTTGGCATAATCAACAAAGCAGAAGTAGATGTTTTTGTGGAACTCTTGCCTTTTCAATAATCCAGTGGATGTTGGCAATTTGATCTCTGGTTCCTCTGCCTTTTCTAAATCCAGCCTGAACATCTGTAAGTTCACGGTTCATGTACTATTGAAGCCTGGCTTGGAGAATTTTGAGCATTACTTTACTAGTATGTGAGATCAGTGCATTTTGCGGTGGTTTGAAGATTGTTAGGCATTGCCTTTCTTTGAGATTGGAATGACAATTGACCTTTTCCAGTTCTGTGGCCACTGCTGAGTTTTCCAAATTTGCTAGCATATTGAATGCAGCACTTACACAGCATCATCTTTTAGAATTTGAAATAGCTCAACTGGAATTCCATGACCTCCTAGTTTTGTTCATATTGATGCTTCCTAAGGCCCACTTGACTTCACATTCCAGGATGAATGATCATGCCATCATGAGTATCTGGATCATGAAGATCTTTTTTATATAGTTCTTCCGTGTATTCTTGCCACCTCTTCTTAATATCTTCTGCTTCTNTGACCTCCTAGTTTTGTTCATATTGATGCTTCCTAAGGCCCACTTGACTTCACATTCCAGGATGAATGATCATGCCATCATGAGTATCTGGATCATGAAGATCTTTTTTATATAGTTCTTCCGTGTATTCTTGCCACCTCTTCTTAATATCTTCTGCTTCTGTTAGGTCCAATACTGTTTCTGTCCTTTCTTGTGCCCATCTTTGAATGAAATGTTCCCTTGGTATCTCTTATTTTCTTGAAGAGGTCTCTATCTTTCTCATTCTATTGTTTTCCTCTATTTCTTTGCACTCCTTGCTATTCTTTGGAACTCTGCATTCAAATAGATATAGCTTTTCATTTCTCCTTTGCCTTTTGCTTCTCTTCTTTTCATAGCTATTTGTAAGGCCTCTCAGGCAACCATTTCGCCTTTTTGCATTTATTTTTCTTGGGGACCGTCCTGATCACTGCTTCCTGTACATTGTCATGAACCTCCGTCTGTCTTTCTTTAGGCATTCTGTCTACCAAATCTAGTTTGAATCTATTTGTCACTTCCACTGTATAATTGTAAGGGATTTGATTTAGTTCATACCTGAATGGTGTATTGGTTTTCCCTACTTTCTTCACTTTCAGTCTGAATTTGGCAATAAGGATTTCATGGTCTGAGCCACAGTCAGTTCCCGGTCTTGTTTTTTGCTGACGGTAGAGCTTCTCCATCTTCTCTGTATGTGTGCTGAAATTTATTTTACATTACGTCACATCTACATTATTGTAGATTGTTTACCGCTATGTCTCGGGCTTTTTTTAACTCATAAAATGCACTCTCTGGTTTGATGCAAAATGAAATCTCCAGTTTTGACATTAATTCCCTTGGGGTTAATTTAATGATTGTTTTTAGAATGTCATAGTTAAAATTGGGGGCTATCTCCAGTCCTAAGTGTTGGTGGCAGAATTTGTTGTGCTGCTTATCTGCGGCTAATTACTACTTTGATCTTAATCATGGATTCAGGCTTTTGAGCTTTCTTATATCTTATTTGTTTGTGGGATATTAGCCTTGTTTCTGTGGTGGTGTACTCTCTTGGAATAAGCATTTTACTTGGAGTTTTAAGACTTGGATTTTAGAATCTTAGTTCTTTCACTTCACGTTTCTTATTTGTCAAATTGGGTTGACAGTGCCTTCCTTTTGCAAGTGAATTGTAGGGCTTTAAAGTGATGATATTCTGACAATGCAAGGTGTGCAGTAGTTGATCAGTTAACAGTGAGTTAGTCACTTTTTATCTTCACCCTTAAAAACAAATAGGTTAGAAAAAGCAATCTAAATACACTATTTCATGAATTAACAGCTTTTTAAAAAGGGTTTGTTTTTTTTTTAAGTGGGCTGTTCATTGTGAGCCTCTTAACTTAATTTTAACCAGAAAGTTATTGACATTCCAGAAGTATTTCCAGCTATAAAATTTTGTCCCAAGGAATTTGAAACCATTTAAGCCTAAGCCATTTATGTTTCCCAGTGAGGACCCTGAGATACAGAGGTCTTAAGTGACTCATTTCAGGTTCCGTGGGCAGAGGCGGTTCCCCTCATTTCCCCAGTGGAACAGAAGTCCAGAGGGGAGATGTACAGCAGCATCAGCCAGACATGGAATCAGTGCTTGCTGCGCCGATGGCAGCCACTGCTCTAATGAAGTTCTCTCCTGGAGAGTAGTCTGCCCTTCACACACGTAGAATGGTTTCCAGACATATGCAATAGTAGTGATAGAATTTTATGGGCTCCAGCATAAGCCAAGGAACACTGCTTCTGTGAGGTGGTTCTCTCTGAATCTTTCTGCTGCCTAGCACCATTTGTCCCCAGTGCCCTGAGGAGCATGTTGTGTTTAGATAACTAGATTGGGAAAACTTAGAGCAAGAAGCAAGATCCTGTTTCATCACCTTTATTGAGGCTAACAGTAAGTGTCAGATATGTCCTGACATTGAAATGGGACACTGCTGAAGAGCAGGGCCCAGCGAAAGATGGAGCACCTCAAACTTCAGGGTGAGCCCCTCTGCGTTGTTAGCCGCAGACCCCTGGCTCTCTGATATGGCAGATTGGATAAAGGCTTTTCACACTCAGTGTTTTTTGGAAGCTCTTTTTTTGTGTGCAGATATTTGCATTCACAAAACTAGAATTCTTTCCACTTATGCAGTAGATAGATCTTCTGTGGTTTGGTTATACCTTCTCAATAAAATAGACATGAATGTAATAACTAATAAATATCAAGGATTAAATATATTTTGCATACACACTAAGTATATTTAGCATATGCATTAAGTATATTGAGCACTATGCTCTAGATGAGAGATTTTCCTGTTTGTCACTGTTCTTATGTATTTTTCTCTATTTTAAATAATTGTGAAATGTTAAAGCATATATCGACTGCATCCTAGTTGGTCGGAGATGAGGTCTTTAAGAGATAATTGTAAAATTGCTTTTTCTATTGGTTATTTATTGTTTATAAGAAAAAACCCGAGTTGTTTTTGGTAGATTACTGTAGATACCCAGCGAGTGCTGATGGGTTAGAGGTCAGAGAGAACTGCATACCGGGGAGACACTAAGGGTGTGCTGGTGCACACGCCCTCTGGGCTAGACTGGACTACACATCTTCACTACTTACTCCATCTCTTTATAAAGCTCCTTATGTTTGCTTCTTGTATATAATAGGTTCCAGGTTTGATAACTATGGGGACACTGTGAAGAGTGAAATCACGTGTGTTCTATCATTTTTAAGGCAGCCCTCTCTTTAATTTCACAAGACAAGCTTGAAAACCAGAAGTAACCCAACTCCAAAATTGGCTGTAAATCCTCTGACAGGGAAAAGGTGACGTACCGCGTAATAAATTCCTTTGTTGAAAAAGAGATGTTGCAATAGTGGAAACTGAAGTCCCAAATGTTTCCTTTTAAATTTGGAAAGACCTTTGCTCATTACTTCTCTGTCCCTGTGGACTTCTAACAGGGGATGTGTTGAAAGATTTTCAGATGCCCACTCACCACAGCGAGAGCGAACAGCAGCATTTATAAGATGACATAAATACTTTGAAAGTCATCAGCAAGCCTCGGAGATGTGTGGTGCGCCAGGAGCAGTGACTGTGAGCTTTTGTGGCCCATAATCCTGCTCTGGGGTGCAGGCAGCCTGGGAATGTGGGTTATTTTCTCCTGTGAATGCAGCTTCACCCACCCTTTCTGGGGACTCTTTCAATCAGTACTGAGGTTAGAGTTGTTTGGAAGAAATCGAGAGTCTCCAGAAGGCAAGAAGGTCTGTAAGATTAGGAGTTATACTTAAAAATCCTAACCTTCTGTTGAGGTCCTCTGGGGGAATTATATCCTAATCCTCTACCGTGTAAACGCTACGTTAAAACCCTGCATCTGAACACTACTTTACACACTGACACATAAGGGCCTTTCAGCGTTCATTTTGTGATAATCTGGCTCCATTCCTACCACTGTTGGCACCACTAAATGAGACAAACAACTAAAAATTATCTTGAGATGCAATGAAGATGTGTCTTGAGTGTCACCAAGAGCTGGTAAGTTTTTATGTGTCTCTGTCCTTAATGCAAATGCTTTTCAGTTTGCTACTTAACCTTTTGGAAGTAAAACATGGTTTGACAATATGGCTATTGGGCTATTATGTTACATGTTTTTAATTATCTTATTAATAATTTGAAGGATACATCTATCACTAATGCTGAGGTAGAGATACAAAATGGATAAAATAAAACACCTGGATGGAGGTTGGATAAAATAAAACATCTGTAGCATTCATTCATGAGCTCATATATGGGAGAGCGAAGTGTATGAGACCAAATCTCATTACAGGAGACCCTGCCTTGCCCTTTACTATCTTACCTGAAGAGAAAGTATGGTGAATGCGGGAGTGTAACATTGATGTTGGGCATTGAACTTCTTGGAAAAAAGCGATAGGCGTTTATTACAGAAATTGGGAAAAATAAGAGAAGGAATACATATTGAATGAAAAATCATGCATAATCCATAATCCCTGGATAACCACAGTTAAAATGTTTCCTACCAGGCTAAGTGAAATCTTCAACATATTATTTGTTTTGTTCTGATAATGCAAGGTTTAACCACATGATCATTTTGACCCTTGGTGAGGGCTCAGCTTTCTTGGAAACAGCAGACTTCACAATTGCAAGTTAAAGGCTTTTTAACGATATTCTAGGCTCCCAGTAATGGTTGTCAGGTCAGCTGGGAATCACCTTGTTCTAACAGAAACAAAATACAGAGAATAGGATGAGGAGAGACAGAAAATGATAGCTAATGGTTTTTCTTAAGGCAGTCGGTATCCTCACTGCAGCATGAAGTGCTTATTCAGTGCCCAGCCTCATACTGTTTTATGTGTGTGGTCTCATTTTGTCCTTGTGAGGTAGTTATGACTCCTATCTTCCATTTTTACTGTTGAGGAAACTGAGGTTTAAATGAAGAGGCCCAGACTCATTCATCTGGATTCAGACATCAGTCTGACTGTAGAAGAGAAAAATACTGACCCCCTACTTTGCAGGAACTTGTGGCCTTAAGGTAGGGGTGTGTGTGTAGGTGAGGGAGACAAAGGGAGAGGGAGAGAATGAGAAAATTGAATACATGGAATACAGAAGGTTTCTGAACAAGACCACAGTTCTCCGGTCTTTCCTTTAGTAAAGATACAGAGAAGTTCTTTTGTAACTTGGCCAGTGTTAACTAGAGAAATGATGACATTGATGGAAATGTTAAGATGAGGAAAAAATAAAAATACTTCATTAATTCTTCTAGATTCTAAACAAACCCACACATAAGCACTCTAACAATGACTTCCTGAAAGTGGTTTCACGTGGCTCATCCTTTACACAGATAAAAGGGGCTCTTAATTATCTAAGACTCCATTTTCAGGCACCATAAGGATTTATTTTAATCAAATCACTCATATTTGTTTGAGCAAATTAAAAAATTTGGTTGATGGTAGAAATTAAATGTATCATGAATTTTCCGAAATAGCTCAGTTAATAAATAGTCTTTTTTCATGTCTTCTAATGATGTCTGATAAATACATCTGCATAAACTTATCGGAAATTGTATTTGACTCAATGCAAAGTTGTATAATTGGGTGAAAGAAGTCTTCTTTTGGTGCAAAGTTTGCCAAGCCATTTTCTTTCACCAGTAAATGGCTCTCTATGTAGATTAGGAGTGCATTTGATCCTGAATGTCCATTGGCAGATGAACAGATGAGCCAAATGTGGTATGTGCATATGGCGGAATGTTGTTCAGCCTTGAAAAGGAAGGGAATTCTGAAACCTGTTTCAATAAAAAATGAGCCGTGGGGACATTATATTAAGCAAACTAAATCAGTCAGAAAAGGACAAAAGTGTATGATTCCACTTAGGTGAGATACCTAGAGTAGTCAAATTCATAGAAATGGAAAGCAGAATGGTGGTTGCCAGGGTTGGGGAGAATTGGGGGATGAGGGGTTGTTGAATGGGTGCAGAGTTTTAGTTTGGGAAGATGGAAAAGTGCTGGAGATGGATGGTTGTGATAGTTGTACAATCTGAGTAAGAATGCCACTGAATTCTACACTTAAAAAATGATTAAATGGTAAATTTCATGTTATATATATATATAAAACCAAAGTAAAGAAAAAAAAGAAGAATGAATTTGGGCGTAAAGAAGAGAACTCGATTATAGAGGTTTAAACAGTTTGCTTTTTGTTTTTGTTTTTGTATTAAATCTGCGTAACACAAAGCCTCAGAGGAGCCAGGACTGACTGGATTACTCAGCAATGCTGTGTGGTGCCTGGGGCTGTCTTTTCTCTCCCATCTTTCTCAGCGGGTGGGCCTTCTTGCTTATGAATGTCACCCCATGGTCACAGGATGAGAGCTGTGCCTCCTTTAGCTGTGCAGGTGCAAGCATGGGAAGTTGGGTTTACTCCGATGTCCCAGAGACATTTAATGTAGCACTTCCTGAATATCCATATGCTCCTCTGTATTTCACAGCCCTGTTGCAATTGCTGAGACGTTGTGGCTATTTCTGGCCAGTGGACTAGAGTGGAAATGATATGTGTGACCTCCAGGCTAAAGCTGTAAGATGGTCTTTAGCAGCCCTCTCATTCTCCAGGTGGGAATATGATCCAGGAGGTGCAGTTATAGATGATGGAGCCTCCATCAGCCTGGGTTTGTTCCCAGGTGATTATCTGAAGCACACTCTCGGGTGACTCAGGTATAACTCACAACATTAATGACAAATATTTTTGTTGTTAAGCTACTGAGATGTGGGGGTGGTTTGTTTTTGCAGCCTCGTGTAGTTATTCTGGCTGATACTCCAGCATAGGTTTTTGCCAGTTAAGTTTGATGCATGAGCAAGACTTAAACACTTTCAGGAGTAAGAGAATAGATACACGTTAATGAAGCAGGGGATTTTAGTTGGATAAGGTGGGGGTGAGTACCTGGGAGCAGTGAGAAGTAGTTATAAAGCCACGGAATTAATGGAATGGCACTTTTTGGTGAAGTGGAGGGAATGTTGCAATCATAGTGGTCAAGAGATGAGTTGGAAAAATAGGAGGGGTGGGGTGATTGCAGCTGAGACTGTGGAGGAGTTAATATTACTGATTATGGCATTGTCATAGGAGTGACCATATGACACAATGTGGTTAATCTGAAGAGAGGATATCAGAAAATCCAGAAGCTAAGATATTGAGAAATTTATCTAGGTAGATGCTAAAATCAGCAAGAATTATGAGAAGATGTGGTGTCAGGCAGAGTAGAAGTAACTGGGAGCTTAAATCTCAAAGCAATGAGTTTGTAAATTTGAAACTGTGTTGATCCTCAGTCTTGAATGGTAGTGTAACTGATTCTAGGTAGACAAGTTATTTTGTTTACTGCCTTATCATCTTTAGCTTTAAGATATTATTCTTCTGGCCTCTTCTGTTGCTTGGGAATATGTAATTTACCTGTTAAGTTAAAAATTTATTTATAGATCTTCTTTTTCTTTGATTGAAAGTGAGAGTTGCTCAGTGGTGTCTGACTCTCTGCGACCCCATGGACTACATTCTCCAGGTTGGAATACTGGAGTGGGTAGCCTTTCCCTTCTCCAGGGGATCTTGCCAACCCAGGGATCAAACCCAGGGATCAAACCCAGGTCTCCCGCATTGCAAGCAGATTCTTTACCAGCTGAGCCACAAGGGAAGCCCAAGAATACTGGAGTGGGTAGCCTANCCAACCCAGGGATCAAACCCAGGGATCAAACCCAGGTCTCCCGCATTGCAAGCAGATTCTTTACCAGCTGAGCCACAAGGGAAGCCCAAGAATACTGGAGTGGGTAGCCTATCCCCTCTCCAGCATATCTTCCCGACCGAGGAATCGAACTGGGGTCTCCTGCATTGCAGACAGATTTTTTACCAACTGAGCTAATTTTCTTTGATTAGTTTTTAATATTTTCTCTTTGTCTTTGGTCCAGAGTTTCACTGTAGTATACTAATGATAGATTTGTTTTTATTCATCTTCTTTGGAGCTCTGTATGTATCTTTGATTCAAGGATTTCCTTATAACTTAAATTCTTGAATTTCTTATTTATTATTTTTTTCAGATATTAATGCTCCTTCCTCATTTTTTCCTCTTCTCTTTCAAAATGTCTATTAATATGTTGGATTTTCTTGTTTTACACTTCAGGCTTCTTAACTCATTTTCCTTCTCTTTATCATTCTAGGCTGCTTTTAAGGTTTTTCCCATGGGTGTATATTCTAATTCTCTCTCTTGCATTGAGTTTTTAACAGTTATTTTTTTTTTTAAACCTGTAAAGTTTTATTTGATTCATTGGAAAATCTGCTCACCTCTCCCAATCCCTGGCTCCCAGATTGCCCTGTTTTGTTTTTTTTTGATAATGATCTCCCTTTCCATCTTTGTATTACAGGTTTTTCCAATATGAGGCTTGTCAAACTAAGATCAGTGGGCCAAATCTGGCCATGGCCTGTATTTGCATGCCCAATGAGCAAAGAATGATATATAATTTTTAAAAGGGTTGTTACAAAAATAAAACAGTATTTAACAGAAATCATACATAGCCTTCAAAGCCTAAAATGTTTCAGTTCAGTTCAGTCGCTCAATCATGTCCGACTCTTGCGACCCCATTCATCTTTAGTGTGGGTTGTTAAAGGCTGAGGATCCCCACAAGAGAGGAAATGTGTTATAATTCTGCTGTCTTTGAGTGTGGGAGTCTCCGGAATAGAGTGAAGAGTGAACTGGAACTGGTCTAAAAGATGGGATTAATGGGAGAGATCTGGCCATGGAGACTGGCTCTCCGCAGGCTGTGGGGATGTCCAGGGGCCTCCTGCATCCAGGATTTCCATCCAAATCCCCAGGGTTGGTCTGTAAAACACACAGTCGAGGCACACGCATCTGGACTGGCTAGGGTGGCCATTCACTGAGTATTCAGTAGGCAATCAAGGGTCCAGCACCTCTGGGCAGATCTGAAAACAGTGGCAGCGCCTCTGCCTATGCTGTGTGCCCTGGCAGTAGCACCAAGTAGGTGCTCAGTACAATCTGTTGTGTGCATGGATAGGGAAGAAGTGGAAATCAAGTTCATATTTTGGGGACTGATGAGTACCAGACAGGAGTCTGCTGCCAACATTTGCCCTAGACTCCTAGCTAGATAGGAAGAATCTGGAGAGATAACGCTAGTGACGGTTTTGTAGATTCCTTTGGGATTTTTCTGTGTAAACAATTATATCATCTACAAAAGAAGCAGTTTTACCTTCCCTTTCTGATCTTTATGCTTTCTATGGCTCAAACCTCCAGTGTATTGCTGAATGAAAGTGATAAAAGCAGACATCATTGCCTTTTTCCTGATATTCAGTTCAGTTCAGTTCAGTTCAGTCGCTCAGTCGGGTCCGACTCCATGCAACCCCATGAATCACAGCACGCCAGGCCTCCCTGTCCATCACTAACTCCCGGAGTTCACTAAAACTCATGTCCACCCAGTTGGTGATGGCATCCAGCCATCTCATCCTCTGTCGTCCCCTTCTCCTCCTACCCACAATCCCTCCCAGCATCAGAGTCTTTTCCAGTGAGTCAACGCTTCGCATGAGGTGGCCAAAGTATTGGAGTTTCAGCTTCAACATCAGTCCTTCCAATGAACACCCAGGACTGATCTCCTTTAAGATGGACTGGTTGGATCTCCTTGCAGTCAAGGGACTCTCAAGAGTCTTCTCTAACACCACAGTTCAAAAGCATCAATTCTTTGATGCTCAGCTTTCTTCACAGTCCAACTCTCATATCCGTACATGACCACTGGAAAAACCATAGCCTTGACTAGACGGACCTTTGTTGGCAAAGTAATGTCTCTGCTTTTGAATATGCTATCTAGGTTGGTCATAACTTTCCTTCCAAGGAGTAAGCGTCTTTTAATTTCATGGCTGCAATCACCATCTGCAGTGATTTTGGAGCCCCAAAAAATGAAGTCAGCCACTGTTTCCACTGATTCCCCATCTATTTCCCATGAAGTAATGGGACCGGATGCCATGATCTTCGTTTTCTGAATGTTGAGCTTTAAAAGCCAACTTTTTCACTCTCCTCTTTCACTTTCATCAAGAGGCTTTTTAGTTCCTCTTCACTTTCTGCCATAACGCTGGTGTCATCTGCATATCTGAGGTTATTGATATTTCTCCCTTGACACTGTTTCCACTGTTTCCCCATCTATTTCCCATGAAGTGATGGGACCAGATGCCATGATCTTACTCCAGGTAAAAATACTGGAGTGGGTTGCCATGCCCTTCTTGAGAAGGTCTTTCCAACCAAGAGATTGAACCCAAGTCTCCTGCATCTCCTGCACTGCAGGAGATTCTTTACCAATGGGCCACCAGGGAAGTCCTTAGGTGATAATAAGGACAGGTAATTTGTCCTCTAGGGAAAAGAGGGTCTCACCTAGAAGAGTTCAGGTGTTTCCTTAATCTTCTGCCAGATTTCATCGACACAGTTTGTGATCTTGTCGAGTTAGTGCTTCTCATGCTGATCCATGGACAAGATCTGAAGTCAGTAAAGTAAACACATTTGGAAAGTATTCATTTGCCATATTTTCCATACATTAAAATATATATCCAGTTTCCTATAAACATAAATCAACCTTACACGCTGCCACTCACTTGTGAGCATGTTTTGATTTATCTAGCTGAAAGGTTTGGTCATCATATACCTGATCTCCTAACATCCTCAAGCCCATTCTGGAAGACAAATCTCCCTTCCATAGTCCAGCTGGAAAACTTGGACACATAGACAAACCTCAGGGTTTTTCAACCAGCTGAGTGGTTTCTGATCCCCAAGGCCTGAAAGATGCATGATGCCCAATAGGTGTTCAACAAATATCTGTTGAATGAATAAGAGTAGTGGAAGATAACAATTCTAAAAATATAGCTTGATTATGGGCAGAATTTTATTAAAAAGATACAGAAATGCTTTCATTGGTCTAGCAGTCCTGTGCAGGACTAAAATAAAAATTCAGAATCTTTAACCATATTTCAGTACTTGGCATACAACCCTAACTCAGTTGCTTAGCCAATGAGGTAAAAGAAATTCAAAATCTTAAATACATATCAAAGAAACATACACACACACAATCAGATGTGGAAAACTGTAAATGCATATTAAATGTAAATTTATATTAAATCCCAGGAGGGTAGGATCAGAAGCCTGTTTTCTAAGTTAGCATCAAACACCATAAAAATTTATTGGAAAAATAGAAAAAAAAAACACACATACAAAATGAAAGATCATTCAAATTCATAGTTTGCACTAGTCTCTAGAAAATAAGTTTTCTAGTATATAAAAGACAACATTAATAGAAATAGCTTAATTCATTCACAGTCTCACACACACACTCACACACACTGTCACATACAGGCTGAGATTGTGCCCTTTTACCACGGTCTTCAAGTTTTTGAGGAGAAAATGAGCATTGAAGGAGAAACACGTGGTTTCTATTAAGTCAAGTTCTTCATGGGCTGTGTGAAAGGCAAAGAGTGAGACTGAGTATGGAAATCAAAGCCAACGGATGGGAGCATATTTTTCTTTCAAAATATTTTATGTACTAAAGTTTGCACAACATCTTGGCAAAGACAGCAAGCCTGTGTAAGGAGGTGTTTTGTGTTTCATAGCTAACATAAGGGCAAAAAAATGTAACGGCAGCCAAATATTACTTCCATCATGAGCAGAAAGAATGTGTGTGGTAGAATACATGGTAAGGCCCATGGGCTAGGGACTACAAGGTTTAAAACTCTACAAAATTCCAAAAGAGAGCTTATCCTTATTTTTATATCTTAGTATTGTAAAGGAATGAAACTAAATTTGGCATAGTCCATCTGTTTGATTAAAGAGAGAAAGAAACAGAGTTACATTTTCTTGGCGTGCAGATCTTTTATAAATCTTAGCAGAGGGTAGTTTTCCAGATTTCACTGGAAATTATTTTGATGGTGATCACCAATTCTACCAACATCAAGCGTTCGGTCCACCACTTTTTTTTTTCTCTTTGTTTTTCCCCTAAATGCATTCTTAATCTTCAGAACATAGAAGACTGCCTAGCACATAGGAGATACTCAGTAAAATTTATCAAATTCATTAATGGATGGATGGATGCATGCACAGGTGACAAGACTGGGCATAAGGAGATCTGGACTTTAATCCTAAGATAGTAGTATCATACCACCTAATGCAAATTATTATACATTACTTTTTACTGCAGTAAATTTCAGTATATATGTGGTGTTTGTGATGTATGTATCATAGATTCCCAGATAAAATGTAAGCCAGGGAGATTTTTTTTTCTTTATGGCCATGCTGTGCAGCACATGAGACAGTTCATCAATGCTCCCTGCATTGGGACTTTGACATCTTAACCACCAGACCACTAGGGAAGTCCCCAGAGATCTTTTTTTAATTGAACTATAGCTGATTTACAACGTCGTGTTTGTTTCCAGTGTACAGCAAAGTGATTCAGTGTATGTATATATAACTTATATATATAAACCCATGTATACACATATGGGCTTCCTTGGTGCTCAGATGGTAAAGAATCTGCCTGCAGGTTCGGTCCCTGGGTCAGGAAGATCCCCTGGAGATAGGAATGGCAACACACTCCAGTACTCTTGCCTGGAGAATTCCATGGACAGAATAGTCTGGCAGACTGTAGTCCATGGTGGTCAAAAAGAGTCAGACACAACTGAGCAACTTACACACAGACACACACATGCATTTATATATATATTCAGTTTTATGTACATACATATTCAGCTTTAGGTATATATATACAAAATATTATAGAAACCATTATAATTCATTACAAGACATTGATTATAGTTTCCTATGCTATAGTAAGACCTTGTTGTTTTCTCTTTTATGTATAGTAGTATCTGCTAATGCCGAATTTCTAATTTGTCTCTTTCTCCATACTCCTGTCCCCTTTGATAACTGTAAGTTTTTTTTCTATGTGTGAGAATGTGTTTCTGTTTTATAAATAAGTTCATTTGTATCAGTTTTTTAGATTCTGCATATAAGTGTATCATATATTTGTCTGTGTCTGATTTACTTCACTTAGTATGATAATCTCCAGGTCTATCCATGTTGCCTAGATGGCATAATTGTATTCTTTTTTATGGCTGAGTAATATTTGTGTGTGTGTGTGTGTGTGTGTGTGTGTGTGTGTACATATATGCATGCATGGGTTTCCCAGGTGGCTTAGCAGGAAAGAAGCTACTTGCAATGCAGGAGCCACAGGCGATGCCAGTTTGATCCCTGAGTCAGAAAGATCCCCGGGAGGAGGGCATGGCACTTGAGTATTTTTGCCTAGAGAATTCCATGGACAGAGGAATCTGATGGGCTACAGTCCATAGTGTTGCAAAGAGTTGGACATGACTGCAGCTACATGGCATACGTGCATGCGTGTATACCACATCTTTATCCATATAAGTGTTGATGGACATGGAGGCTATTTCCACGTCTTGGCTATTGTAAATAGTGCCACTATGAATACTGAGGTTCATGTATCTTTCCAAATTATTTTTTTAAATTTAACATTTCTCCTAAAACAGTTTTCATGGAGTATAATGCTGAAATCAACAACAATAAGTTCTCTTAATTACTTTCACATTCCACTTACCAATACAGCCAACAGTCATTTAATTGTATTAACTTCCGTTTAATTTCATGGATTTGTAAAAAAAATTAACTTCCAATCAATACACAATAAATTAGGTCATTCTTCTTGTACAATTTACATTTAACATAGTACCTGAATCATAATAGACACTTAATCATATTTGCTAAATAAAATTATTAAAATCACCCATCAAAATAGAATTTTCATCTCTTTCAGATCGACAGTAACTCTATCTTTAGCTTTTTAAGAACTGTTTTCCACAGGGGCTGCACCAGTGTACCCTCCCATCAACACTGTAGGAAGATTCCCTTTCCTCCACATTCTCTCCCATTTATTGTTAGTAGATTTTTTGGTGATGGTCTTTCTGACTGGTGTGAGGTGATACCATAGTATAGTTTTGATTTCTCTAATAATGAGGGATTTGATTTAGGTCATACCTGAATGGTCTAGTGGTTTTCCCTACTTTCTTCAATTTAAGTCTGAATTTGGCAATAAGGAGTTCATGATCTGAGCCACAGTCAGCTCCTGGTCTTGTTTTTGTTGACTATATAGAGCTTCTCCATCTTTGGCTGCAAAGAATATAATCAATCTGATTTTGGTGTTGACCATTTGGTGATGTCCATGTGTAGAGTCTTCTCTTGTGTTGTTGGAAGAGGATGTTTGCTATGACCAGTACATTTTCTTGGGAAAACTCTATTAGTCTTTGCTCTGCTTCATTCTGTATTCCAAGGCCAAATTTGCCTTTTACTCCAGATGTTTCTTGACTTCCTGTTTTTGCATTCTAGTCCCCTATAATGAAAAAGACATCTTTTGGGGGTGTTAGTTCTAAAAGGTCTTGTAGGTCTTCATAGAACCATTCAACTTCAGCTTCTTCAGCGTTACTGGTTGGGGCATAGACTTGGAGATCATCTCTGAGTTTTCTTTGGAAGGAATGATGCTCAAGCTGAAACTCCTGTACTTTGGCCACCTCATGCGAAGAGCTGACTCATTGGAAAAGACTCTGATGCTGGGAGGGATTGGGGGCAGGAGGAGAAAGGGACGACAGAGGAGGAGATGGTTGGATGGCATCACGGACTGAATGGACGTGAGTCTGAGTGAACTCTGGGAGTTGGTGATGGACAGGGAGGCCTGGCGTGCTGCGATTCATGGGGTTGCAAAGAGTCGGACACGACTGAGCAACTGAACTGAACTGAACTGAATAATGAGGGATGCTGAGCATCTTTCCATGTGCCTGTTGGCCATCTGTATGTCTTCTTTAAAATATAAAGCCAGAGATTTTAACTTCAAATGCACACATGGGCCAGATAAATAATAGAAAGGAGGGGGAAAGGGTGCAAGTAATAAAATAAGGAATAGTGGAGACTGTGGTCACCTGCAGAGCATGAGGGCCTCAGTGTTTTTAAAATGATGGGCGCTGAACACACACGCAGTCCAAGTGCACGTACAGCACAAGCTCCTTCACAAAAGCAACAGTTTCTCAAACATCTCTGCTCTACACAAATACAGAGATAGGGAAATAAGAAAAATGTTAATTGCTACAACTTATCTAGTGCCTAGAACTGTTCTAAATTTCATCCAGCTTAATCTTAGGTCATAAATAGAATTACTTTCATTTTATACAAGGAAATTAAGACATAGTACATAGTAAATCTATACTGATTGCTCTGTTAAATTGGATGATAAAAACAGCACAGCAAAGAACAAAGTAGCATGACCCTAAGCTGAACCCCCAATCTACACGAGAGACGCACACTCCAAGGAAGAGTTTTGGTGGCTTGCAGGACAATCTTTCCCAGGAGTCATAATGGATTTAAGGCTGAGAGCTCTGACTGAACATTGGGCACAGATGTGTTAGGAACAGTTCCATTCATTTTAGCTGCTCAGGGGATGTTCCTGCTTCAGTCGTTGTCTAGTCACTCAGTTATGTCTGATTCCTTGCGACCCCATGGACTGCAGCATCCCAGGCTTCCCTGTTCTTCGCCATCTCCTGGAACTTGCTCAAATGCTTGTCCATTGAGTCGGTGATGCCATCCAACCATATCATCCTTTGTTGCCCTCTTCTTCTCCTTCCCTCGATCTTTCCCAGAATCAGGGTCTTTTCCTGTGAGTCGGTTCTTCACATGACATGGCCAAAGTATTGGGGCTTCAGCTTCAGCGTCAGTCCTTCCAGTGAATATTCAGGGTTGATTTCCTTTAGGATTGACGGGTTTGATCTCCTTGCTGTCCAGAGGACTCTCAAGAGTCTTCTCCAGCACCACAATTTGAAAGCATCCAGTTCTTTGACATTCAGCCTTCTTTATGTTCCAACTCTCGCATCCATACATGACTACTGGAAAGACCATAGCTTTGACTATACAGACCTTTGTTGGCAAAGTGATGTCTCTATTTTTTAATATGCTGTCTAGGTTTGTCATAGCTTTCCTACCTCAGAGCTGACTCTAATTATTTTTCATGAACTGTTGAGGAGGACCACCGGCTTCCAGTCCCCCCATCTCTGCCTTTTTCCCCAAAACATGCCCTTTCCAGGTGCCTGATTGAGAGTTACCCCTGAAAGAAATGCTCAACACACGTTTGCTGCACAGAGAGATGGCCTGGCCCAGAGTATGAAGCTCTAGCTCTTCCTGTCTCGACTAAGAGACAGTATAGTGATTGAGAACTGGATTTCTGGAGTCAGGCAGGCCTGACTTAATATTCCTCAGCTACTTAAAGCTAAGTGATCTCTCAGAGGCAGATTTCTCATCTGTAAAATTAGGGTGAAAATACTAGTTCTTTCTCATTGTTCTGTGAGGAGCGTGAATTGAAATAAATCACCTAAGACATTAAGCCAGCTAAGCCATACACCTAAGCCACTAAGCACAGTGTATATGTGCTCATGTTCAATTGTGTTGGACTCTTTGTGACCCCATGGACTGTAGCCCCTTAGGCTCCTCTCTCTATGGGATTTCCCAGGCAAGAATACTGGAGTGGGTTACTATTTCCTTCTCCAGGGGATCTTTCCAACCCAGGGATTGAACCCAGGTACCCTGCATTGGCAGGCAGATTCTTTACCACTGAGCCGCTTGGGAAGCTCGATAAACACAGTGACTGGCCTGTAACAAACCTTAGTGCATAGTCATTTTAGAATTATTTTGTGTCCCTTTGCCTTTGAGGCAGTTGGTGAACTCTATCCCCAGGGATTACTAAAGCAAGACCACATACCCAGGTTTGGACGGGTGGCTTTTTTTTTTTTTTTTTTTTAAGCTCAACAGATAACTAAAGAAAGAGAAAGCAAGTCCACACATGGATTACCTACTGCTTACCACTCATCAGACATCATGGGAGCTGCTTTATCTTTTTAATCTCTTGTAACCTCACACAGTCCAGGTGGGAATGAAAGTTGAATTTTATTGCTCCCATATATCTAGTGTTTCTCAAAGAGCATTCCCTGGCCCCATGAGCATTAGAATCACCTGAGTAGGTATCTGATCTGCAGCCTCAGAGTTTCTGGAGCAAGGCAGATCCTTTGATTTAGTACTTGTATCATTTATCTAAAACTTGAGTTTCTATTTTTTTGTATTTGATGTGTAAACATGTCATTTCTTCCTGGTAAGTTCTCCAAAATGAGGACTATGTTTTCTTGTAACCCCAACAGTGTACAGCTCAATCCTATACACACAGACCTTTGGGAGTTAGTAAAATCTCTGGCTGGGTTTAGCTTTGTGCCCTGCAATGTCCTGACCTGTCAATGCTGAAAGATTGATAGATGCCTCAAATCAGAATGGCAGTTCACCAATACTATTTAATATGCAACTCTGAGTCTTTGACCAATAACTTCTAATTGTCAGTGGTGTTCTTTTCATTTAATGTGCTGCACTTCCTGTCTTATTGATCAGGGAGGGAAATTAACAAATCTGGACATTAGCCCTCCAGATTCCTCTATCCATGAAATTCTCCAGGTAAGAATACTGAAATGGGTTGCCATGCCCTCCTCCAGGGGATCTTCCCAACCCAGGAATTGAACCTGGGTCTCCTGCATTGCAGGCAGGTTCTTTATCATCTGAGCCACCAGGGAAACAAACCCCTGAAAGGTGAAACCCCTAACAAGTTTCAGTGTTTGTGAAATAGAAACTCACAGGTTCTCTTTATCACAGAAAGCTAGGCCCCTTCTGTCCAAAATGGTTATTCAACATTTAAATACATGAATTGAAATTATTTTTATTGCAGGATCAGCCATGAGAGGGGCTAACTTTAGGGAAAAGGAAGAACTTGTTACTTTATGATGTGTTTGTTCCTGAGCAATTGAGAGGTTTGCCGTATGTTTTTACGATAATTTTCTTTGAGGTTCCATAAACACCTTCTGGAATGTGGAGGTTCCACCATCAGAGTCATATGAGAGCTTTTCCAGTTCCCTAATGTCATTAACCCAGCTGCTTTGGTTGCTGTGACATGCAATTATTTCTCCTACATTTAAAAAGTGATTCTCTGATCTCCAACCCATTAACCTTGTTTGATCTTAACAAGCTGAAAAATGTTTGGAATCTAAGCTTATGATCTCGGCGTGACTTTTTTTCTTTTAATTCACAGTAGCTCTCTGCTCCCCCTCCCTTTCTGTTTTTCAGGATCAACACTCTGTGGTAGGCCAGAACGCGGGCCCCAGTCCAAGTCCCAACCCCTGCTCAAATCCAAACACTGGAAGTGGTTACATGAACTCCCAGCAATCACTGTTGAATCAGCAATTGATGGGAAAGAAACAGACTCTACAGAGGCAGATCATGGAGCAGAAACAGCAGCTTCTCCTCCAGCAGCAGATGCTGGCTGATGCGGTAAAATGTTCTCCTAATTCCTACTGTGCATACCTGTTGGCCCAACAGAGGGAATTCATCAGTTTCCATTTCTACTTGCTGCCTTGTATCTGTGTCCCTCTATGGCACAGCAACCAGGGTGCCTTAACTGTAAGAGAGATTAATTCCATACATAAAGTGCTACAGGGAAAAAAAAAAAAAAAACAACAACAACTTGATTTACCAGGTGCTGGACAGTTGGAATCCACAGCACCTGGGCTGATTAGCCCTGCCCAGCCCAGGAATGTTCAGAACCACCACGGGCCTTGGAATCAGGAAAAAGAAACCAGTGTTGTTCCACAGCGCCCAGGGGCAGAAAATAGGGACAAAACTTTAATCAACTCAAATCCAAACTAATTTTAGAGATAAAAAGAATTTTCAAAGCAGCTTTAAAAGGCAGTGTAGAGTTCCAAAACTTAAAATTTGGCTTCCAAAATAAAGCATCTCAGAATAGATTTCTTTTTCTTTTTTTTTTTTTTTTAAGGAAACTGAAAGTGTATTTCCCACTTTTGCTACATTTAAATGGCCTTACCTTAAAGGCAAGGTCATTCTCTCCCACCTTTTACCTAAGTATGTGCTCATCCCTTCTGTATTCTCAAACTCACGCTTTCAACAACTGATCCAAACCCTTCCTGCCTCCTAAGACCAAAGCCCTTTCTCCAGATTTTCTTCATTCCCTTCAAACTGTTTGGCCAAATTAAAGAAGAAAGAGGAAAATTAACCACTTCCAGGTTGATAGAGCTAAGGTACACAGAAAATAAAATGACAAATTTATCCTCAAGGAGTTTTGCAGTGAGCAGAAACCCAGGTGTAATAAGGGCCGTAATTCATTCAGTAAATATTTACTAATTCACAGTGGGGCTACAGCTATAAACAAGGCAACTCTGTCTTTGTCCTTAAGGAGCTTAGAGCCTTCTGGGGGTGTCAAACAGGCAATTGTAATATATATGATTAAACACTGTGATGTGGGAACTACCAGAAATGGTTTCAGAGAGGAAGTTATAGCTACTGAAGATCTGAAGGTGAAGAAGGAGATGAGAGGAAGAACAGGGGAGTGTCCAGCCAGAAGAACCAGCATATTCAAAGACTCAGGCACAATAAAGTATACAACATATTAGGCTTGCTGAAGGAGGTCATGTATACACAGATAGGGAATGAGGTTAGGAGGCCAGAGATCAGAGACCAGAGGCATTTGCAAATTAGAATTTGCATTGTCTGAAAAGCAATGAAGAGGACTTCAAAGCATTTTAAACAAGTACTTGATTCAGACTTGATTTGCAGCATACTAAGCACTTTCCAAGTAGCGCTAGTGGTAAAGAACCTGCCTGCCAATTCAGGAGACGTAAGAGATGTGGGTTCAATCCCCGGGTCAGGAACATCCCCTGGAGGAGCGCATGGCAACCCACTCCAGTATTCTAGCCTGGAGAATCCCAGGGACAGAGGAACCTGGCAGTCCATAGGGTCACAAAGAATCAGACACGACTGAAGTAAATTAGCAACAAATAAGTACATGATTCAGTTTTGATTTGCATTATAATAAAGGTATAAAGGGCTCCCCAGGTGGTTCAGTGGTAAAGATTCTGCCTGCCAATGAGAGAGACATAGATTTGATCCCTGGGTTGGGAAGATTCCCTGGAGAAGGAAACGGCAACCCACTCCAGTATTCTTGCCTGGGAAATCCTATGAACAAAGGAGCCTGGTGGGCTACAGTCCGTGGGGTCCCAAAGAGTTGGTTTTGGGGGGGCTTTCCCTCGTGGTTCAGACTGTAAAGAAGCTGCTTACAATGCAGGAGTTATGGGTTTGATCCCTGGGTCGGGAGGGTGGTTGGAGACCAAAAGGTATAACCTAATGTGTGTATTTGTTGGTTAGTTTGAGACTGTATTAAATATTGAATTTATAGTGAAAAGTATAAATCATAATATAACAATCATTTTTTTGGAGACATGACAAAATGGAATTAATTTTAGAGTCCAGAGCATGTGAGAAGAAATAGTGAGAAATAAATTTGTTTGACTCAAATAAGGAATAGTGAGAAATAAACTTACAGGTGAACTTGAATGCTGCCCTAAGGTATAGGGGAACCACTGACTGGATGGCTAAATGACACAACTAATTTCTACCATAAATCACAGTTTTGAAAACTCCATTCCTCCTACCCCCTCCCTCCCTTTTGATGATCTTCATAAACAATACAGCTTGGAAACAAAGGCAGTAGATGAGAAAAACAGGTAATGTAAGATTGGCTCACTGGGTACACGGTCATCATTGCCATCAACACTACTAATCGGTTGACTTATAGCAGGAAGAGNTTGAAAACTCCATTCCTCCTACCCCCTCCCTCCCTTTTGATGATCTTCATAAACAATACAGCTTGGAAACAAAGGCAGTAGATGAGAAAAACAGGTAATGTAAGATTGGCTCACTGGGTACACGGTCATCATTGCCATCAACACTACTAATCGGTTGACTTATAGCAGGCAGAGGCTGAATTTCTGGATTTTCAGCTCTCGTTAAAAGGCGAGGAGATGTCCCCTGAGGGTTTTGTCCTGGCCCCATCCTAGCTCCCATGGAGCCCTGGTTGACTCACTACTGGGACAGGTGCAAAGGGCAGGGAGATGAATAGGAATGAGGCTGTTGTTTTTGTGATTTTTTATAAGCCATTCACATCTCTTTTTGTTAGGCCAGCATTGAGGATGCTTGTGCTTTTTAGCATATCCAGGAAGAAACCGTCTTTGATGCCTCTTTACATTAGCATATGCTTTGTAGTCATTTGCAGTCAGTTGGCAAGGCTAGATAGGCGCCTACATTGAGACACTTTTCTCATAAAAGTGTATTATCCTTATTCTCTATTATTCTCCCACCAGTGAGACCCCAAAGAAGAGAGACGAGTAGAACTTGTTAACAATGGGCATCAGAATCACCAACGTGTTTTGTGTACCTACTGTGTGCCAGGCACCATGCTGAGTTGTTACAGAATTAAAAGGATTAATCCTTTCAAGGGGAGTTTGAGGGAGGTCCTAGAATTATCCAAATTTTACATTTTGAGATGGCAAAATAGAAGCAAGACAGATATGGGCCACAGAAGATGATTTCTATGTTAACTTTTCGGGTCCAAGATATCAGAATATGAGACACTAGTTGTGAAGTTAAATTTCATGTTGCACAAAAAATAATTCACAGGGGTGGCCTGTGGGTTTCCACTTGCTTAGACTGGGGATTCTCTTGCAAACAGAGCCGTCTTCATTCAGTGCTGGAATCTTTTCTTTGCTGCTCTTCACCGCAAAGGGAGCACCATAAAGTGACAAGATGTCAGTTCTATCACAGCCCATATTTAAGGCCATGAACTCTATCTCATTTGTGAACAAGTACTTTAAGAAACTCAGGTTCCAGAGATACATATGTTACTCTTTGAACAACCTAAGTAACCCCTCAGGAGAACAAAATATCAATAAGTAGGTTGAATATATGGGAAAATAAACCCAGATTTGAAATCTAGTCCTTAATGAACCAAGGGCCTAATTTTCACATGTGTGTGTGCATGAATTCTGTTTTCTTCAACAGAAACACCTAATTACATAAGAAAATAGGATGGATGCTTCTGAAAAAGAGAAGACTTCAGAAAGTCCCATGCTTGGCCTAAAAATCAAAACTGTCAGCTTGCACAATAGTTTACAGCAGGAATGGTTGAATATTGCCACATTTGGGTTCATGGAACATCTCAAGCTGTTTCTTGAACATTTAGGGTTTGGGCAAAACCAGAAAGAGTTTCACCAACCACTTTTTCCCTTAATTTGTAAACCCATGTTTAAAAGAAATGTAATCCATATGTTTCTGATTCATTTACACTTAGCTCATCAAAATTGTGCTTTATATGAATTACTTGATGCCCCAAATTCCCTCTGAGCCTTTCAAGTCTTTCTCCTTAGAAACAAGAATTTGAATTTGGTTTGTTGTTGTTTTAAAGCCACTTTTTTTTTCCCATTATAGTTGATTTATTCAACTTAGAAGGTTTGGAATTTGATGGGAAACTGAGAAATACATGGTTTGAGTGGGTTCTAAATTAGGTAGTCCACATTTGACTTCTATCTAATTTACCCATCTGTTACAAGGTTTTCTTTTCTATTTATTGATTTTTCTATAACTATATTGTATCTACTATTGTGAGCAAGAATCCCTTAGAAGACATAGAGTAGCCATCATAGTCAACAAGAGTCTGAAATGCAATACTTGGATGCAATCACAAAAACAACAGGATGATCTCTGTTTGTTTCCAAGGCAAACCATTCAATACCACAATAATCCAAGGTTTTGCCCCAACCAATAAGGTCAAAAAAGCTGAAGCTGAATGGCTCTATGAAGACCTACAAGACCTTCTAGAACTAACACCCAAAAAAGATGTCCTTTTCATCATAGGGACTGGATGCAAAAGTGGGAAGTCAAGAGATAATTGGAGTAACAGGCAAATTTGGCCTTGGAGTACAAAATGAAACAGGGCAAAGGGTAACTGAGTTTTGCCAAGAGAATGCCCCAGTCATAGCAAACACCCTCTTCCAACAACAAAAGAGATGACTCTACGCATGGACATCACCAGATGGTCAACACCAAAATCAGACTGATTATATTCTTGGCAGCCAAAGATGAAGAAGCTCTATACAGTTAGAAAAAAAAAGACTGGGAGCTGACTATGGCTCCGATCATGAACTTCTTATTGCCAAATTCAGCCTTAAATTAAGGAAAATAGGGAAAACCACTAAACCATTCAGGTATGACCTAAATCAAATCCCTTATGATTATACAGTGGAAATGACAAATAGACTCAAGAGATTAGATCTGATAGAGTGCCTGAAGAACTGTGGACGGAGGTTCCTGACATTGTACAGGAGGCAGTGATTAAGACCATCCCCAAAGAAAAGAAATGCAAAAAGGCAAAATGATTGTCTGAGGAGGCCTTACAAATAGCTGTGAAAAGAAGAGAAGCTAAAGGCAAAGGAGAAAATGAAAGATATCCCCATTTGAATGCAGAGTTCCGAAGAATAGCAAAGAGAGATAAGAAAACCTTCCTCAGTGATCAATGCAAAAAATAAAGGAAAACAATAGAATGAGAAAGACTAGAGATTTCTTCAAGAAAATCAGAGATTCCAAGAGAACATTTCATGCAAATATGGGCACAGAAAAGGACAGAAATGGTATGGACCTAACAGAAGCAGAAGGTATTAAGAAAAGGTGGCAAGAATACACAGAACTATACAAAAAAGATCTTCATGACCCAGATGACCATGATGGTGTGATCACTCACCTAGAGCCAGATATCCTGGAATGTGAAGTCAAGAGCACCTTAAGAAGCATCACTACGAACAAAGCTAATGGAGGTGATGGGATTCCAGTTGAGCTAAAAGATGATGCTGTGAAAGTGCTGCCCTCAATATGCCAGCAAATCTGGAAGACTCAGCAGTGGCCACAGGACTGGGAAAGGTTTTCATTTCAATTGCAAAGAAAGGCAATGCCAAAGGACGTTCAAACTACCACACAATTGCACTCATCTCACATGCTAGCAAAGTAATGCTCAAAATTCTCCAACCTATGCTTCAACAGTATGTGAACCAAGAACTTCCAGATGTTCAAGCTGGATTTGGAATAGGTGGGGAAACCAGACATCAAATGCCAACATCTGTTGGATCATGGAAAAAGCAAAAGAGTTCCAGAAAAACATCTACTTTTGCTTTATTGATTACATCAAAGCCTTTGACTGTGTGGATCACAACAAACTATGGAAATTCTTAAAGAGATGGAAAATTCTTAAAGACCACCTTACCTGCCTGAGAAATCTGTATGCAGGACAAGAAGCAACAATTAGAACTGGACATGAAACAACAGACGGGTTCCAATTTGGGACAGGAGTACATCAAGGCTGTACATTGCCACCCTGCTTATTTAACCTATATGCAGAGTACATCATGCAAAATGGTGGGCTGGATGAAGCAAAAGCTGGAATCAAGATTTCAGGGAGAAATATCAAAAACCTCAGATATTCAGATGACACCACCCTTATGGCAGAAAGGATGAACTAAAGAGCCTCTTGAGGAAAGTGAAAGAGTAGAGTGAAAAAGCTGGCTTAAAACTCAACATTCAAAAAACTAAGCTCATAGCATTTGGTCTCATCACTTCATGGCAAATAGATGGGGAAACAATGAAAACAGTAACAGACTTTGTTTACTTTGGCTCCAAAATCACTGAAGATGGTGACTGCAGCCATGAAATTGGAAGAAAAGCTATGACCAAACTAGATAGCATATTAAAAAGCAGAGACATTACTTTCCAAACAAAGGTCCATCTAGTCAAAGCTGTGTTTTTCCAGTAGTCACGTATGGATGTGAGAGTGGACCATAAAGAAGGCTGAGCGCCAAAGAATTGATATTTTTGAACTGTGGTGTTGGAGAAGACTCCTGAGAGTCCCCTGGACTGCAAGGAAATCCAACCAGTCAATCCTAAAGGAAATCGGTTCTGAATATTCATTGGAAGGATTGATGTTGAAGCTGAAACTCCAATACTTTGGCCACCTGATGCGAAGAACTGACTCACTGGAAAAGATCCTGATGTTTGGAAAGATTGAAGGTGGGAGAAGGGGACGACAGGATGAGATGGGTGGATGGCATCACCGACTGGACGGACATGAGTTTGAGTAAACTCCAAGAGTTGGTGATGGACAGGGAGGTCTGGCATGCTGCAGTCCATGGGGTCGCAAAGAGTCAGACATGACTGAGTGACTGAGCTTAACTGAACCTATGCCAATTATTTTTATCTTTGAAAAACTGAGTTTCTTTGAGCTTCATGTAAAGTTGCAGTGAAACATTCCAAAAACTTCCTGATCCATACTGAGAAAGACAAAAGCATTTCCTGATGTCCAGAACTGATATGACACTCACAGCCAGGCTATTTTGTTTTCTGCTGGACTTAAACAATTTTACAGAATATGAAGCTCAGACATTATTGCTCTGAGACCATGATAAAATGAGACAAAAGAAGGCCACTTCATAATTTTGTCTACAAACCGACACAAACAAGGTCACTGTGCAACTCACAAAATAGGAAAATTTCCCACCTTTTGCTGAACGCATGACAAATAGTTCTTTACTCAGTGATAGAATCGACCTCACTTTCTGATAGCTTATAACCTAAAACAAATCCTCGCTTCCTTAGACCCTCCCTAAGTCACCTAATCAAAGCCCAAATCCTGTAATATTCTAATACAGTTCTGCTGAGACACTGTGTTGTCCCTTATGATGTGTTTTCATCTTCCCTCCAATGAATGGTAAACCCAACAGCTGTGTTCCTGTTCCTGAATGCAAATCCATGTGCCTGACACACAGTGAGTCCAAGCAACACAAAATATCAGAGCTTGGAGCAGAGAAAGATTTATTGCAGGGCCAAGGAGACAGGTGGTCATGCCCCCAAACTCGAAAACCCCAGGAGGGTTTCAGCAAAGCACTTCTAAAGGCAAGGTGAGGGAGGGAGTGGTCAGTTATGGCAAACTTTTTGGTGTCAGAATTCTTTGTTTTTGCAAC
>SJYX01021231.1:0-43361 GCA_006410675.1 Oreotragus oreotragus | reverse complement strand
AGTCTGACACTGTTTCCACTGTTTCCCCATCTATTTGCCATGAAGTGATGGGACCAGATACCATGATCTTCGTTTTCTGAATGTTGAACTTTAAGCCAACTTTTTCACTTTCCTCTTTCACTTTTATCAAGAGGCTTTTTAGTTCCTCTTCCACTTTCTGCCATAAGGGTGGTGTCATCTGCATATCTGAGGTTATTGATATTTCTTCCGGCAATCTTGATTCCAGCTTGTGCTTCTTCCAGCCCAGCGTTTCTCATGATGTACTCTGCATATAAGTTAAATAAGCAGGGTGACAATATACAGCCTTGACGTGCTCCTTTTCCTATTTGGAACCAGTCTGTTGTTCCATGTCCAGTTCTGTTGCTTCCTGACCTGCATATAGGTTTCTCAAGAGGCAGGTCAGGTGGTCTGGTATTCCCATCTGTTTCAAAATTTTTCACAGTTTATTGTGATCCACACAGTCAAAGGCTTTGGCATAGTCAATAAAGCAGAAATAGATGTTTTTCTGGAACTCTCTTGCTTTTTCCGTGATCCAGCGGATGTTGGCAATTTACATGTAGCTGTCCAGTTTTCTCAGCACCATTTATTGAAGAGACTATCTTTGCCTCATTGTATATTCTTGCCTCCTTTGTCAAAAATAAGGTACCCATAGGTTCATGGGTTTATTTCTGGGTTTTCTATTTTGTTTCATTGGTCTATATTTCTGTTTTTGTGCCAGTACCATACTGTCTTGACAACTGTAGCTTTGTAGTATAATCTGAAGTCAAGAAGGTTGATTCCTCCAGCTCCATTCTTCTTTCTCAAGACTGCTTTGGCTATTCAGGGTCTTTTGTGTTTCCATATGAATTGCGAAAGTTTTTGTTCTAGTTCTGTGAAAAATGCCATTAGTAACTTGATAGGGATTGCATTGAATCTGTAGATTGCATTTGGTAGTATTGTCATTTTCACAGTATTGATTCTTCCTACCCAGGAACATGGAATATCTGTCCATCTGTTTATGTCATCTTTGATTTCTTTCATTAGTGTCTTATAAATTTTTTGTGTAATGTTCTTTTTTCTCCTTAGGTAAGTTTATCCCTAGATATTTAATTCTTTTTGTTGCAGTGGTGAATGGTATTGATTCCTTAATTTCTCTTTCTGATTTTTCATTGTTAATATATAGAAACACCAGTGATTTCTGCGTATTGATTTTGTATCCTGCAACTTTGCCAAATTCACTGATTAGCTCTAGTAATTTTCTGATATTATCTTCAGGGTTTTCTATGTGCAGTATCATGTCATCTGCAAACAGTGAGAGCTTTATTTCTTCTTATCTGGATTCCTTTTATTTCTTTTTCTTCTCTGATTGCTGTAGCTAGAACTTCCAGAACTATGTTGAATACTAATGGTGAAAGTGGACACCCCTTGTTTTGTTCCTGATCTTAGGGGGAATGCTTTTAGTTTTTCACCATAGAGAATAATGTTTGCTGTAGACTTATTATGTATAGCCTTTACTATGTTGAGGTAAGTTCCTTCAATGCCCATGTTTTGAAAAGTTTTAATCGTAAGTGGGTGCTGAATTTTGTCAAAGGCTTTTTCTGCATCTATTGAGATTATCATATGGTTTTATCTTTCAATTTGTTAATATGGTGTGTCACATTGATTTTGTGTATATTGAAGAATCCTTGCATCCCTGGAATAAACCCAACTTGATCATGGTGTATGAGCTTTTTGATGTGTTGCTGAATTTTGTTTGCTAAAATTTTGTTGAGGATTTTTGCATCTGTGTTCATCAGTGATATTGGCCTGTAGTATTTTGGTGTGTGTGTTGTCTTTGGTTTTGGTATCAGGGTGATGATGGCCTTGTAGAATGGGTTTGAAATTGTTCCTTCCTCTGCAGTTTTTTGAAAGAGTTTTAGAAGGATAGGCAGTAGCTCTTCCCTATATGTTTGACAGAATTCTCCTGTGAAGCCATCTGGTCCTGGACTTTTGTTTTTTGGGAGATGTTTGATCACAGCTTCAATTTCAAGTTCCCTTGGTATCTCTAATTTTCTTGAAGAGATCTCTAGTCTTTCCCATTCTGTTGTTTTCCTCTATTTCTTTGCATTGATTGCTGAAGAAGGCTTTCTTATCTCTTCTTGCTATTCTTTGGAACTCTGCATTCAGATGCTTATACCTTTCCTTTTCTCCTTTGCTTTTCACCTCTCTTCTTTTCACAGCTATTTGTAAGGCTTCTCCAGACAGCCATTTTGCTTTTTTGCATTTCTTTTCCATGGGGATGGTCTTGATCTCTGTTTCCCGTACAATGTCATGAACCTCATTCCATAGTTCATCAGGCACTCTATCTATCAGATCTAGGCCCTTAAATCTATTTCTCACTTCCACTGTATAATCATAAGGGATTTGATTTAGGTTATACCTGAACGGTCTAGCAGTTTTCCCTTCTTTCTTCAATTTAAGTCTGAATTTGGTAATAAGGAGTTTATGATCTGAGCCACAGTCAGCTCCTGGTCTTGTTTTTGTTGATTGTATAGAGCTTCTCCATCTTTGGCTGCATAGAATTTTCAGTTTGTTCAGCTTTTTACTTGTTAGTGTAGAGTGATGACCTCTAAACTCTGTATATATTGGACCAGAAACTGGACATCTCCTCCATACTCTTTCCCAATGATTATTATCACATTAAAACAATTTTTTTCCCTAAAATTATGGATAAAAAAATGGTTTCCAGTTTTATCTCTTTTCTGATTAGCAACTTTTCAAATATAACTTGGCCTTTTATGTTAGTCTATGAATTATGTGCTCACAACTTTAGTCCACTTTTCTGTTGTACTGTTTGGATGATTTTCTTTCAGTTGACATTTAACTTTTATTAATGGTAAAATGGCCTTAAATAAAATATTCTAAAGTGACACAGTAATAATCACCTGTGCAGAATTTTAAAATAACCCTGTCTTTTTGAGTAGTAGTATGTTTGATATCTGTGACCTTCCACAATAATAAGGGATTTTTTTAAAAAGTAATTTTACACTATGATTAAATAATTTGTTTTTATGTATTTTTTTTCTAAAGTAGTCAGTAACTTATTAAAAGATTCTCCAACCCCCCCCTTTTTTTTTTGCAATGTGAAACCTCTGAAATTATCTTAAATGTAGGTTTCTTTGAAAATTTATCTTTGATAAATAAAATTTACTGTGATAGAATGAATGGAGTAAAATTGAAAGACGTTTTGAATATTAAAATGTTTTTGTTTCCCCTTATGTTACCTTTAATGCAAAGTTCCAGAGCGTTGGTTTGACTTAATATAGGAAGCATAAAAGAGAACAACCAATTTGTGCCCTTTTTCAAAAAACCACTGTTTGTATAACATACTCCCATAAGAAAGGTACTGTAAAAATAGTGCCTTAATAATACTTCATACTAACCAGTTGATTATAGACTGAATGCTTAGTTAAGTAGGGAAAAGAAATAAATAGATTTCCTTTTTCGTTGTGCTTTTTAAATTATACACACACACACACACACACACACACACACAAACTCTTACAATGTTTGGATGTGGCTTTTCCTATTCATGGTTGTTTTTGAACATACTTGGTTTTATGAATTGTTCTTTTTTCATGTCAACTCCGGCTGCACATGTGGTATGTGAACTTCAGGGTGGCATTATAACTTCCTGCCCAGTTCTCTACAAGTGATGTCATGAAGTGAAGTGAAAGTCCCTCAGTTGTGTCCAACTCTTTGCAACCCCATGGATTATACAGTTCATGAAATTCTCCAGGCCAGAATACTGGAGTGGGCAGCCTTTCCTTTCTCCAGGGGATCTTCCCAACCCAGGGATCAAACCCAGGCCTCCTGCATTGCAGGCGGATTCTTTGCCGGCTGAGCCACAAGGGAAGCCCAAGGATACTGGAATGGGTAGCCTATCCCTTCTCCAGGAGATCTTCCCAACCCAGGAATCAAACAGGAGTCTCCTGCATTGCAGGTGGATTCTTTACCGACTGAGCTATCAGGGAAGCCCTAAGTAATGTCATAGTAGATTTTTTAGTTGGTTTGGCTCTCTACTAAAGATGATCATTGATAAAATGTTATCTGTAAGAATCAGATTTCTCTCTGAATTTCTAAGCTAAATTGTTGATATCATCAAAATAAAGACTAGGTGACTATTACTGAAAAATTCTATGTGGTGTATAGTATTATGATTTTTTTTTTAAAGAAGGGGTTTTACTCTGTGTTCCTTTATTTTATTCCTTTGGGGAATGTGCTTACACTCTTTTTGACATCATAGGCTTGCTGTCACCCTGTGATGATGCCAGAATGCCATCAATAACTGGATTTGAAGGGAGTCCACTTTTGTGATTTTTCTGTCACCTCGAGAAATTATACTTGATATATTTTCTTTTAATGACCAGCTTCTTAGGTAAAACTCTGATAATTTATAAGCATTAGCTTTCATAGGAGGAGCAAAAGTGTATTGTCATTATACATTTTAACTTCTTATCTGAGGTCATATATGATATTTCATGAGTTTCTTTATAATTAAGAAAACATAAAGTATATACTGGTCTCTTTACCAGTGCATCTTTGGATTCTTACAAGACTTTTCTCCATATTCTTCATACATGTTTCTTCTTTTCAAGCCCTAAAATCTTCTTCCTCAGAAAACTTTTTTTTTGAAATCTATTAAAAAAGATGTTTTTCCTTCATTGTCATAAACATTGTAATATGTAGCCTGTTGTACTGTCATGTCCAAATTGTAAAATAAAGAAAACAATAAATTAAGCATCCCTAAAGCATTCAGTTCAGTTCAGTTCAGTGGCTCAGTCGTGTCCGACTCTGCGACCTCATGAATCGCAGCACACCAGGCCTCCCTGTCCATCACCAACTCCCAGAGTTCACTCAAACTCACGTCCATCGATTCAGTGGTGCCATCCAGTCATCTCATCCTCTGTCGTACCCTTCTCCTCCTGCCCCCAATCCCTTCCAGCATTAGAGTCTTTTCCAATGAGTCAATTCTTTGCATGAGGTGGCCAAAGTGCTGGAGTTTCAGCTTCAACATCAGTCCTTCCAATGAACACCCGGGACTGATCTCCTTTAGAATGGACTGGCTGGATCTCCTTGCAGTCCAAGGGACTCCCAAGAGTCTGCTCCAACACCACAGGTCAAAAGCATCAACTCTTCGGCACTCAGCTTTCTTCACAGTCCAACTGTCACATCCTTACATGACCACTGGAAAAACTATAGCCTTGACTAGATGGACTTTTGTTGGCAAAGTAATTTCTCTGCTTTTGAATATGCTATCTAGGTTGGTCATGACTTTCCTTCCAAGGAGTAAGTGTCTTTTAATTTCATGGCTACAATCACCATCTGCAGTGATTTTGGAGCCCCCCCCAAATAAAGTCTGGCACTGTTTCCACTGTTTCCCCATCTATTTGCCATGAAGTGATTGGACTGGATGCCATGATCTTATTTTTCTGAATGCATTATTTACCACTAATTGTTGGGCCCTAGGTTTTTATACTGCAGAATTTTGGGCATATTTTTGTTTAATAAATATTCATTGAAAGCCATGAATATACTTTGCTGGCTGCTGTGAAAACTGTGAAAGATTCACAGATAAATAAAACAGATTAGCCTCACTGTCAAGGAACTTGCATTCTAGGAGGAGAAAAACGTCAAATGTACAGTAAATAAAATGTAAGATGTAGTTTAAATGTGAAATGTAAGTTTCATACTAAAGTAGAGGAAATATAGGGCCTTCATTCTTTGCAATTTTGTCAAGTGGAGATCCTAGACATTTTGACTGGAAATAATCTAATAATGTTGGACAAAATATTAATGACAAAATCACACTTTCAAATGAACGGGTTAGATTCTTTGTTTAAGATATTCCTAATTATATGAAGCTTCCAGGGGCTTGACAGAAGTAAATGAAAATCCTTCCTGAAGCAGTGCTCTTTCCATTCAGGAATCAAAGAAGTGCTCAACTGTGAATTCAAAATAAGTGCTAAAATTACAATGAAACACACATGATGGAGAGTTACTACGAGAGAAAGTATGTCAACAAAAACTTTAACCAGACCACCAAAGACTTTAGATATTAGAGCCACTAGATAGAAAATATGAAATAAGTAAAAGTTTAGACATTACTGTTTTTCAATAGATACAGTCATTTTTAGAAACATATGTATCAGTCTTTAAAATGTGGAACATCTGCGTGTCCCATAACCCAGAAATTCTAGTCCTATATTCACATGCCCTGGGTGACACACACAGCAATATGTACAGGATTGTTTCTTTCTTAACAGCAGAAAATGGAAACCACACCAATGCCCATCAACAGAAGGATGCTGTGTGGCAGTGAAAATGAATGGATCTCAGAGACACACATCCTTATGAAAGAAACTTAAAGTCATAATACTAAGTTAAAAATGCAGTTTGCCAAGGATGACAGTCAGTGTTGCCACCATGAATATAACTTTGCAAAACCAGACACTATTAAGACATGCATGCATGGTAAAACTATGTACAAGAACAAGAAGTTATGAAAAAATAATTCAGGATGGTGGTTTCCTTTGGGAGAGAAGACCTGGGGAGTCTAAACAGTATTAATAATGTTGGATTTTTCTAGTTGTTTGGTAGATCAGTCAACATTTGTTCTATTTAATGTGTTCTGTTAATATGCTACATGTATCTTTTTATGTTTTATGAAAAACTTCATAATTAAACCCTTAATATGTTAAGTAGGAAAAGCAGAGTTCAAAAGAAGCAGAGTGAGAGGTGTCATATCTAGTAGATCTAGGGGAGTGACATGAACGAGGTTCCTTCAGGCGGGAGATTCTTGGACTGGTTTTGTGAACAGCAAGTAATCTAACTTAACATGTGGACAGAGTATATTAGGGAGAGTGGTGTAATTATGAATGAAAAAGAACACCCCCAAATTGGACTTACTGTATTGGAGAGAGCCACATAAGGCTTTGGCAATGGAGTGCAATGGTAGGACATGGGATGGATTGGAGGAGGGAGGCTCTGTAGGTGAAACTACTAATGTGAAGGTTATGGCAAGTAGAGAGGCAGAACTCGAGTGGATAGAAAGGAGTGTCAGGAGCCAGAGACTCTCAGTGAGAGAATCCTTGAGATTCTTGATGAATGGGACAAATGCAGTGAAAGAACCATCGAAGTAACTAGAGTTTTGATCCCCTTGGACTTGGACTTACGAGGGCAACAAGAGATTATAAGAATGTCATGCATGGAACGTTGAACATGTAGAGAGAATGGGGTTGATTTTGACTGTTGTATTGGCATAGAGGTGTTTGTAGACAAGACAGTCAGTTGGATATGTGGACCTGGAGCTTGAGAGGGAAGCTGAGACTCGGGATTTATCCTTGGAATTTAGGGAATTTATGGCATCTTTCATAGAATGGATGATCCAGCTGAGGAGGGCAGATCTGCTTGTATGTACTTTCCTCAAAGAGGTCTTTCCTAACCACCCTGCCTACAATTTTAACTTCTCTTGCTGTGGTTTGTGTTTCTTCTTGACACTTACTTTATCCTGTACTTTATTATTATTGTCTCTGTTAAACATGGCACAAACCCGAGAGCAGAGATTTTGATTGCTGTTCTACCCCTCACCCCCTGCATTGCAGTCTCCCCGGCAGCCAGAAGGTGTCTAGCAAAGAGAGCATCTGTGGAATGAATGAAGGAGAGGGTGAGAACCTTTAAGGTGTCTGCCTTCAGAATGGGTGGAAAGAGTGACCTGTGAGGAGACAGGAAAGAGAGGGAGCAAAGATATGACAAGGAGGACACTCATCTTGAAGCCAGAGACATTAAATTTTTTGAGATTACCAAGGAGTTTCCATGTGTTTAGCGGTATAAAGGAATATCAAGAAAAAGCTGGTAGGCCGTGGCAGTAGGAGGGTATGAGTCAGCTTTCAAGCATGTGCAGTGGCAGGGTAAGAAAAAAAACGTCTCTCAACAGCTGGGAGAGAGAGAGGACCAGAAATTATGGTCTTCCAGCCAAGGTCTTTGGTGATAAGCTGGATGGTTGAGAGTTCTGTGGATGACTGACATCTACAACTTTGCATTTCGACTGTGCACCGGTAGCACACAAACTTATTGAAGAGTGATACTTTGCCTTTCATCTTTTTTCTCCTCTAACTAGAGTGTATCTCATGGAGGATCAGCGAGCTGCAAAATCAGTCAGATTATTCTTCCCAAGTGACCTTAGATACATGTATAGAATCCCAGAATATTTTTAAGTGTATAGGAATTTTACAAATCAGGATAAATTTAAATGAGTGGGTGAATGGGGACAAAAGGAAAACAGAAGAAAGATAGCAAGTGACTACAAGGTTGACAGTCACTTTAGAAATGAATGTGGTTTTCTCAGGGCCTTCAGGAATATTCTTTAGGAAGCTGATGGCAGAATTGAAAGAGGCTTAAGAGGTAATCATATATTTCACTTAAAACAAGATGCAGAAAGCTTGTGCTGTAAGGCTGAGAGAAGGGAGAATAGAAAGAGTGATTGGTTAGATTATACTCAGTGGAATTGTTGAAAGTCATAAGAATTTGACGCATTATTTTCTTTCTTTGGCTAGAGTGGGTGGTTGTAATTCCTATTTATTGACCCAGGTAATCATCATTTGAAAATAAATAGCTCATCTGCTTATTAAATTGAAATTAGCACCCAGATTTGTTTTTTTAGTGCATGTTGAGGGTCAGAAACAGTATCATCACAATTTCCAAGAAGCCCAGAGGTTGCTTCCTGTGGTGTGGCTGATGTGCTGCTCCTGAAGGGAAGTCTTGGAGAAAGCTGGGTCGTCCTGTCCTGGAGAGCTCAGTCATTTTCCTCTTCTTCCTCTCCTGTTACAAATAAGAAAAAAAGAAAAACTTGTGATTGTATTAAATTACTAACAATTGAACAGCAGCAGATTAGCAAAATGAACTTATTGGAATAAGTGGAAATGGGTATCCGGCAGCAGAGCTGTGACTTGGTTGAGCTTTGTGCATTCACAACCCAAGTTGGTTTTTTCCCTGTGGCCTAGGTTTCTTGTTTACACAAGAGCTCTAGCCTTCTCTTAGAGCCTGGAAATCCCATGTATTTTGGACACTTGGTGCTTTTTAAATAGCAGAGGATGATGATGTCAACAATAGCAAATGTGTTCTTACTCAAGCCTTTTGGAAAACAAAGAAAAGACCATTTAAATTTCCTACCAAATTTTGATAACTGGAAACAATTTGGTAATAGTATTTGGTTAGAAAGCAAGTAATAAGCACAGTACTGAAAAAAGAAAAGAGCAAAACAGCTCTGTAAACAGTGTCATGAAAAAATAAAACCTACCAGTTTTGTTGCTGGTGTGTTTGTTTTCAAAGTTAGCCAGATTTAGGCACTGTGGACTTGATTATAAAGATTGGTGCCATCACAGAACTGGAAGCTGCTGAGCATTCACAATAGGTACTTTATTTTGAATTTTTGTTAAAAGATGTTTATGAAGTATTAGGATTTAATTAAAACCACTCAAAGAATGTGTTTCATCCCATGCTGAAAAAAAAAAGAAAGAAAGAAAAATAAAGATCTTTGTTTCCATACTAGAGTTTTCTTTTCCTCCAAAGGGTACTGATTAGGTGACCAAAAAAGGGTTTTGTCTGTTCCTTTCATTGTGAGCGTGTGGAGAAAAGCCACTAATATTAATAGTTACAGTAAACTTGGAGCACATAATTGTAATGTTGCAAAAAGGAAAGGAAAGTTCAGTCATATGAAGCTGAAGGCTGAGTTGTACATATAACTGACTGATTAGATTGAATAGGGCTTAAGTTACATTTGGTAGATGTGGGTAAAATAAGGAAATCCATAATTATTATAATATTTATAATAGATTTTAGAATTGTTTTTATGGTTGTGAAGTTGCTTCTCCTCATCGTAACCTAATTTTTCTTTAAAAGCCATTAGATATTTGAGAGTAACCATGGTTTTTGAGCCTGTGGAAACCACATATTTGTGAAGACTGAAGTACATGTAAACAACACTATGCTGAACCTCCTGTGAGTGTGGTAAAGCCCAGTCCATTCATTAGCATTAATCGTGGGCGGCTCACACTGACAACTTCTCAAACGGTCCATCTGAGGCTCAATGACACTGATGACTTTCTGGTATTTATCTCACTTCTGGGTTGATTTTTCAGTTTCAGATGAGGTTAAGCTCAGATTATGGGCTTCCCTGGTGGCTCAGCGGTAAAAAATCCACCTGCCAGTGCAGGAGATTTTGATCCCCGAATCAGGAAGATCCCTGGAGAAGGAAATGGCAACCCACTCCAATATTCTTGCCTGGAAAATCTCATGGACAGAGGAGCCTGGCAGGCTACAGTTCATGGAGCTGCAGAAGAGTCAGATACAACTTGGTGACTGAACCACCACAACAAAGCCCTTGTTGGTCTCCTCATTTGCAAATATTTTCTCCCAGTCTGTAGGTTGTCTTTCTGTTTTCTTTATGGTTTCCTTTTCTGTGAAAAAGCTGATAAGTTTGATTAGGTCCCATGTGTTTACTTTGTGTCTTGGGAGACTCTGACTTAAGACAACATTGGTACAGTTTATGTCGGAAAATGTTTTGCCTATGTTCTCTTCTAGGAGTTTCATCTCTTTACTTATGTTTTTAATCCATGTGAGTTCATTTTTGTGGATGATGTGAGGGTGTGTTCTGAATTCATTGATTTACATGTGTCTATCCAGCTTTCCCAATGTCACTTCCTAAAGAGATTGTCTTTTCTCCATTGTATTGATGCATTCTTGCCTCCTTTGTCCTAGATTAATTGACCATAGGTGTAGGGGTTTACTTCTGGGCTCTGTTCTGTCCCATTGATTCATATGTCTGTTTTTGTGCCAGTACCACACTGTTTTGGTTACTATAGCTTTGTAGTCTGAAGGCTGGAAAGATTATGCCTCCAGCTTTACTTTTTTCCTCTCAGAATCACTTTGGCAATTCTGGGTCTTTTATGGTTCCATATAAATTTTAAAATTTGGGATTATTTGCTCTAGTTCTGTTAAAAAAGACATGATAATAATATTGTGGTTAGGGAAGAAGATATCCTTGTTCTTAGGAGATATCTTCTGAGTATTTAAGATGAAGAGTTATAATGTTTAACACATAGTCCAATGGCTCAGATAAAAGTATTTGTGAATGTAATGCTTTTGCACTGAAGGCTAATGGTGACTCTATAGGGTAATTGACTTTCTTTGTAGGAAAACTTATGATAAAAAAAGTAGCAAATCTTTGAGACTTAAGTTATAACTGAACTGTTTACTATTTAGCAAAACTGAGGGAACAGAACTGGTTTGTAGATCCTGAGAAGTTAATTAAAATTGTAATGTAGTTTGCTAAACAATTGAAAACTTATATTTAAGGAGAAATATACAGGGAATAAATATTTTAAAGTTTTGGATGTGCATTTATTTGACAGGAGGATTAAATTTTAATAGGAAACATATAAACATAAATATATAGCTACTTGGTTAATGCTTTATTTTTGGAATTGGGAAAAGCCCTCAGTGTTTCTGCTTTTCAGCTTATGCTTCAAATCTAAAATCCATTATATTGTCACATTTAAAAATATTCTTAAGGCAGGCAGTAAAAAATATAATCTGTCAGGGGTCACATTTTATTCATCACTTCTACATACTAACTTTTGCGCCCTATCCTAGTGTACACACAGAAGCACACACTGTGAGCTGGATTGTCCTGTAGTCATTCTCAACGTCCTTTGCCCTCCCATGCCTCTACTACTTAGACTATAAAAACTGTTCACATTTAAGACTCCCTTGCAACTGGGATGCCATACAGTATGCATCAAACCAACAAGATACAAGCAAGTGTCTGCTTGAAGTTTTCTGGGTGAGCTTTTTGTTTTCTTGATAAAAAGGACTGACATCACCTCTTTTCCTCTCTTCCTGTCCTGAATGTGAATGTGATACGTGGAGTAAGAGCAACCATATTGTAGCCATGAGGAAATGGGAGACTCATAGAAATCACGGCCTTGACACTGTAAACCTGTTGCCTCAAATGTGAAAGCCACTTTGCTCTAGACTGCTTGTTTGGTGGGAAAAGTAAACCCCAAGTTTTCGAAGTCACAGCAGGTCTGGATTTCCATCAGTTGTTGCACTTGTGTCTTTTGTGGTGGGAGGCGTTTACTCTGAGGGGAGCAGCGTGAGAGGAATGCTACTGAAATGAAAAGGTCAGTTCAAGTCTCTAGTCTCTTTTAGGATCTTTGATGATTCATTTTCTCTCTTTAAAAGTTACTTATAGTGGCTTAACCAAGGACTTATCTTCCTTCTTTAAAAGCCACTTACCATGGCTTATTAGGAGATTAATTTTTCCTCTCCTAATAAGACATCCAGAGAACCTGTGTGCCAGCCCCACAGTTCCTCCCCGTTCCTGGCCTTCTCCTCTTGCTCTGCTGCGCAGAGCATATGGCTCTTACTGTTCCCACAGCAAAAGGAGTGTGCCACCTGTGAATCACTTTTTCTTTTTAGAAAGTTTTTCTTTTCAAGTTGAAGTATAGTTAATTTACAGTGTTGTGTTAGTTTCAAGTGTACAGCAAAGTGATTCAGTTATACATTCTTTTTCAGATTCTTTTGCTTATAGGTTATTATAAGATACTGAGTATAGTTCCCAGTGTATATATGTTAGCCCCAGACTCCTGATTAATCTCCTCTTCTCCCCCACTCCCTCGTACCCTCCTTGGTAAACACAAACTCGTTTCCTATGTCTGTGATTCTATTTCTTTTTTGTAATAAGTTCATTTGTGTCATTTTTTAAAGATTTCACATGTAAGTGATGTCATATGATATATGTCTTTCACTGTCTGACTTACTACACTCAGTATGACAAACTCTAGGTCTGTCTGTGATGCTGCAAGTGGCATTATTTTGTTCTTTTTTTATGACCGAGTAGTACTCCACTGTATGCACATACCACATCTTTATCCATTCATCCGTCCACGGACATCTAGGTTGCTTCCATATCTTGGCTGTTTTGAATAGGACCANTTTTAATTCATTTTTTCTTTTTTCTTCTCTGTTTCATGTATTTCTACCATTCTATCTTCTGCCTCACTAATCCTATCTTCTGCCTCCGTTATTCTACTGTTGGTTCCCTCCAGAGTGTTTTTGATCTCATTATTCATTTTATATTGACTCTTTTTCATTTCTTCTAGGTTGTTGTTAAACCTTTCTTGCATCTTCTCAATCCTTGTCTCCAGGCTATTTATCTGTAACTCCATTTTGATTTCAAGATTTTGGATCATTTTCACTATCACTATTTGGAATTCTTTATCAGGTAGATTCCCTATCTCTTCCTCTTTTGTTTGGTTTGGTGGGCATTTATCCTGTTCCTTTACCTGCTGGGTATTTCTCTGCCTCTTCATCTTGTTTATATTGCTGTGTTTGGGGTGGCCTTTCCATATTCTGGCAGTTTATGGAGTTCTCTTTATTGTGGAGTTTCCTTGCTGTGGGTGGGGTTGTACAGGTGGCTTATCAAGGTTTCCTGGTTAGGGAAGCTCCTGTCGGTGTTCTGGTGGGTGGAGCTGGATTTCTTCTCTGGAGTGCAAGGCAGTGTCCAGTAATGAGTTATGAGATGTCAATGGGTTTGGAGTGACTTTGGGCAGCCTGTATATTGAAACTCAGGGCTATGTTCCTGTGTTTCTGGAGAATTTGCTTGGTATGTCTTGCTCTGGAACTTGTTGGCCCTTGGATGGTGCTTTGTTTCAGTGTAGGTATGGAGACGTTTGATGAGCTACTATCAATTAATGTTCCCTGGAGTCAGGAGTTCTCTGGTGTTTTCAGGATTTGGACTTAAGCCTCCTGCCTCTGGTTTTCAGTTTTATTCTTACAGTAGCCTCAAGACTTCTCCATCTATACTTCACTTTCAGATAGTTCCTTGATCCAACTTATACTTCTCAAGATCTATAGGCCCCTTCCTCTGTAGTCACAGGGTTTTAATCTATTGCACCTGTCACTTCCAAGGCAGTTCCCTCTGTTTTAGCTTCTTGTGTTTGCTGCTCCCTTCAGTGACTAATTTCTACCCTGACCCAAGGGGGCAGTGGTGGACACTTTTTTAGGCTCACTTGTTCAGTCATGCTGTGGGGAGGGAGGGATGCTGCAAACAAATAACACTGGCATGTGCTCGCAGTGTCTCGGCCACACTGGGTTTGCCCCCGCTCTCGGCATGTGTGCTTTCCTGTATACACTGCTTAGGCTCTAGGTTGCTTTGCTGGAAACTGTCTGAGGCCGGCCCTGTGCTGCATGCACCTCCCAGGTCTAAGCCGCTCAGGTTCAGGCACTCGGGTAGTTCTCAAAGGCGCAGACTCGGTTGGGCCTGCGTTTTGTGCCCTTCCCAGGTCCGAGCAGCTCAGGTGATCAGGTGTTTGGCGAGCACCGTCTCTGCAACTTACCGCCTCCCCTGTCTCTGCTGCTCGGTTTTCTGGGTATACCACTGGCACACCTTCTCAGGCAGATGTTGACCGTCCAGAATCCCAAGAAGTCTTGGTTAGCAATGAAGCCTGGTTGCAGTTTGGTAGATGATGCCTCTCTGGGGCCATGATTGCCCCCTTTTGGCTCTGGCTGCCCTCGCCTGTCTGTCACGGGGCCGGGGGGGTGGGGGGGGTTGGGGAAGGGCCAGTCTGCAGCCGGCTAGCTCTAGTCAGTCCTTTGTTCTGTTAGTGGGCCTGGCGGTGTCTTGGGTTAGGCTTTTCATGTGGTAGCTATCCCACAGTCTGGTGTGCTATCTCAAGTTAGTTCCCTCAGATTGCCCTCGAGGCATTCAGGCCCGGTCCTTGCTCTAAGCAATGCAGCCTGCGCCTCCCTGCCCAGCCCCCACTTGCTAGTGGTGGATGCAGGTGTCTGCGCTGCTTCTCCGCTGGGGGAGTTACCGTTGGGCACAGAATCTGTGGGGTTTAATTATTTATTCATTTGTCCTCCTAGTTATGTTGTCCTCTGAGGTTCCAAGGCTCGCCACAGACTCAGCAGTGAGAGTGTTTCCTGCTGTTTGGAAACTTCTCTCTTTTTTAAGACTCCCTTCCTGGGACGGAGCTCCGTCCCTACCTCTTTTGTCTCTCTTTTTATCTTTTATATTTTTTCCTACCTCCTTTAAATGGGCTGCTTTTCTGGGTGCTTGATGTCTTCTGCTGGCATTCAGAAGTTATTCTGTGGAATTTACTCAGCGTTCAAATGTTCTTTTGATGAATTTGTGGGGGAGAAAGTGGTCTTCCTGTCGTATTCCTCTGCCATCTTCGGCAAATCCCCCAAAGGCCTAACTTTCTAATGCTGTTACTTTAGGCATTATTTTCAACATTCAGATCATGTTGGATGTCAATTTTGCCTTCATGGCAAATAGATGGGGAAAAAGTGGAAATGACACATTTTATTTTCTTGAGCTCCAAAATCACTGTGAAAGGTGACTGCAGCTGAAAAATTAAAAAATGCTTGCTCCTTGGAAAAAAAGCTATGACAAACCAAGACAGTGTATTCAAAAGCAGAGACATCACTTTGCCAAATTAGGTCCGCATAGTCAAAGCTGTGGTTTTCCCTGTAGTCATGTACGGATGTGAGACTTGAATCATAAAGAAGGCTGAGCACTGAAGAATTGATGCTTTTGAACTGTGGTGCTGGAAAAGGCTCTTGAGAGTCCCTTGGACTGCGAGGAGATCCAACTAGTCCATCCTAAAGGAAATCAGTCCTGAATATACATTGGAAGGACTGATGCTGAAGCTCTAATACTTTGGCCTCCTGATGAAGAGCCGAACCCTGATGAAGGGAAAGATTGAGGGCAAGAGGACAAGGGGGCAACAGAGGGTGAGATGGTTTGATGGCATCACTGAGTCAATGGACATGAATTTGAGCAAACTCTGGGAGATAGCGAAGGACAGGGAAGCTTGGTGTACTGAAGTCCATGGGGTCTCAAAGAGTCAGACAGGACTTAGCGAATGAATGAAAACCACCACCAAAGGCTCCAAACAGTGCTTGATACAAGGTTGATTCTTAAATATCTTAAAGTGAATGTTTATAAAATATGAAACAACTGTTGAATGGATGTTGTACTTTTCAAATTCGTGGGTTCTAGTCTAGCATTAGTAGGGAAGTATGAATCTGTGACACCCATCCTACCCTACCCTAGTCTGGACCCTGTCTTGAGGCTATGTCATCATTTCAGACTTGTGACACTCCTGGAGATAGAAGTTCTGGCAGTTGTCATGAGGGATGCGGTGTTCTCCCCAAACCCCGATCCTGCAGAGTCTGAGGGCAGAAGACCTTTGTCTTACCTGTTAAAGTGAACATGAGAAGTTGCAGGACCAAGGCTGGAAAACTTGCCCCTTGGCTTTCCCTCCAGTGAGTCCAGTTCTCTACAGGTGACTCTCACCTCCTCTGTTGTTGGTCAGTCACTCAGTCATGCCTGACTCTTTGTGACCCAAGGACTACAGCACAACAGGCTTCCCTGTCCTTCAGCTTCTCTTAGAGCTTGCTCAAACCCATGTCCATTTAGTCAGTGATGCCATCCAACCATCTCATCCTCAGTGGCTGCCTTCTCCTCCTGATTTCAATCTTTCCCAGCATCAGGATCTTTTCCAATGAGTCAGCTCTTTGCATCAGGTGGTGACAGTATTGGAGCTTCACCTTCAGCATCAGTCCTTCCAATGGATATTCAGGGTTGATTTCCTTTTTGTTTTTTTGACTGGTTTGATCTCCTTGCAGTCCTGGGAACTCTCAAAGTCTTCTCCAATACCACAGTTCAAAAGCATCAGTTCTTCAGTGCTCAGCCTTCTCTATGATCCAGCTCTCACATCCATACATGACTACTGGAAAAACTATAGCTTTGACTATACAGACCTTTGTCAGCAAAGTGATGTGTTTGGTTTTTAATACACTGCCTAGGTTTGTCAGCTTTTCTTCCAGTGAGCAAGCATCTTTAATTTCATGTCTGTAGTCATTGTCTTCAGTGATTTTGGGACCTAAGAAAATAAAATCTTTGAGTGTTTCCATTGTTTCCCGATCTGTATGCCATGAAGTGATGAGATCAGATGCCATGATCTTAGTATTTTAAGTGCTGAGTTTTAAGCCAGCTTTTTCACTCCTCTTTCACCTTCATCAAGAGGCTCTTTAGTTCCTCTTCACTTTATGCCATAAAGTTGGTGTCATCTGTGTATATGAGGTTATTGATATTTTTCCTGGCAGTCTTGATTCCACCTTGTAATTCATCCAGTCCAGCATTTGGCACAATGTACTCTGAGTATAAGTTAAATAAACAGGGTGACAGTATACAGCCTTGACACACTCCTTTCCCATTTTGAACCAGTCTGTTGTTCCATGTTCAGTTCTAACTGTTGCTTGTTGACTTGCACACAGCTTTCTTAGGAGGTAGGTAAGGTGTTCTGGTATTCCCATCTCTTTTATGAATTTTCCACAGTTTGTTGTGATCCACACGATCAAACATTTTAGCATAGTCAAAGAAGCAGAAGTAGATGCTTTTCTGGAACTCTCTTGCTTTTTTAATGATCCGGTGGATGTTGGCAATTTGATCTCTCATTCCTCTGCCTTTTCTAAATCCAGTTTGAACATCTGGAAATTCTTGGTTCATGTATTGCTGATGGCTAGCTGGGAGGATTTTTAGCATGAACTTGCTAGCATGTGAAATGAGTACATTTGTGTGGTAGTTTGAACATTCTTTGGCATTGCCCTTCTTTGGGATTGGAGTGATAACAGCTGACCTTTTCCAGTCCTATGGCCACTGCTGAGTTTTCCTACTTTGCTGGCATATTGAGTGCTGCACTTTCACAGCATCATCTTTGAAGATTTGAAATAGCTCAGCTGCAACTCCATCACCTCCACTAGCTTTGTTCATAGTGATGCTTCCTAAGGCCCACTTGACTTCACACTCCAGGATGTCTGGCTCTAGGTGAGTGATCACACCACTGTGGTTATCCAGGTCACTAAGCTCTTTTTTGTACAGTTCTTCTGTGTATTCTTGCCACCTCTTCTTAACCTCTTCTTTTTCTGTTAGGTCCAGACCATTTCTGTCTTTTTTGTGCCCATCTTTGCATGAAATGTTCTCTGTTAGGGATTCACCTTCTCATCCTGTTGTCATTGCTTTAGGGTGAGTTTGTGGAATCCTGGATTCCCCCCACATGCAGGTAGCATGTTGGGCTGGTATAGTCAGAAGCCCTCTGTCAATTTTTTTAAAAAGTCTCCTGTCATTTCTAGAATAGTATCAGGTACATACATTCAATGTTTGGTTAAGGCAAGAAAGAGGCTTTAGTGGAAACCTTAATTTGGTTTCTTGCTCTTAATCTTTGTGGCAGAATCAGTGAATTCATCCAAAGATTGAGTGTCTCTCTGATACATTTTTGTTCTGATTATAATTTAGAGTTTTCTGTTGTAATATAAATTGACTTCTCCTGTATTTCAAATTTTGTTAGATAAAGGATTTGAACAGAGTCATTTGCCCCACTCAGATCAGCTCTCCCAACTCAGCTCAACTCAACTCAACCTGACTCATTGCAACTCTCCTCTCTAAGGAGTTTAGTTGCAGTCTTTAAAACTATGCTTATCACCACAAAGCCACACATCAGCATGCCGCTGTGGAGCTATGGTGGAGGTGGGGTTCTGAGGAGCAGGTGTGTCCCCAGGGTGAGAGGGTCTGGACCAGTCATGTGGTGCCTTGCTCACCTCCCCCCCACTCAGTGCTTCTGTGGGTTGCTTTCCTTCCTGTGCCTCAGCTTCTGCCTTTCTTTCCTTCAGTTTCTCGCCTGCCTAACAAACATAGTAATGATCCTTCCATTGGGATTTTTGTGGGAGGAGGAAAGGTGAGAAGGCAGTTACTATCTATCTCAGGGTGATGGCAGCAATCTTGAAGGCATCTCAAAGGTAGAAGAATAGAGTGGCTCTTCATTAACGGAGCTATCATCTCTCAACTTAGTGACCAGATCCTCTCATTATGTTACGTGGACTTCGTGTCATTCAGCTATACTTCACATCTGTGAAAGTTATGTTGACTAACTTAAATGCATCTTTAGAGGAGAAGTCCTTGGTCTTTCAGGAAGTATGAACTATTAGCCTGTTTTTGTGTCTAGAGAGTATTTATAATCTCTCTTGTTCTTTTAAGTTAGAGGTGTGTGTTTTCAGTAGGGAGCATTACTTATTTCCAAGTCCATTTTCTTGTTCACTGGACCACCAAACAAATCATCATCATCATTCTTCCCTCTCTCTCACCTTCTTGCTCACCCCTACCACCCTGCACCCTTATCAATATATCTCTTTTTCTCGATATATGTGTAATTCCCGGAAAAGAAAATGCCATTCAAGTGGTTTGTCATCTAGACTTTAAAAAGAAGAAAGCAATGCACAGAATTGTATTGAAAAGACAGGGTTTCTTTGTTAAATGCGACAGGAGAGTAGAACACTAGGAGCTGCCTTCTGGCTACAGAATAGACTCTTGATCGGTTCTCACCTGTTGGAGAGGAACTGTTGTATCAAGTTTTGCAAAAGGAGGTCTAATGCTTTGGCTTACTGGCCTCAGATAATTCCTGGTTGCTGCTGGTGGGGAGACACAAATCTTTAAAACCGAAAATACTCCTGCCTGTTAGAACTGATAAAGACATTAGACTTACTAGTCTAGTCTCAGTGTTTCTATGAGGGGAGAAAGCAGGGTTCAGAGAGATAAAGTGGCTTGTCCAAGTATCAAGTAGACAGCACCGGGCTCCTGGTTGTGTAGCGTGGTCTTCTATCCATGTGTGTTTTGTGCACGCCTGTGGATTTGTCTGTCCATCCATGACTCCACTCCTCTAGGCTTACCGCCTAACCAACCCAGGCCTGTTGGATTTCCTGTCTTCCGAGGTCTGGTTGGTGGTGTCTGAGAATGGGAAACCTGACAAGGAGAGGGGGTCTCTCTGGTGGTGACGATAGTGTCAGGCACACTGCTCTGGAGCTCTCCGTAGCTGGCCACTGCATCTGCATGGGAGAAGCTGTTTCCAGCTGTCCCTGACACCTCTCACATCCCTATACTTCCAGGAGTTTGTTTGTTCTTCCTCTTGGATTTTATGAGCCAGTGAACCCACCTTTTTACTTAAAATCATTCTAATTGGGATTCTGGCACTAGCAGTGAAAAGAATATGGATTTACATTCCCGTTAACTTCTCTGCCTTCATATTTACAAGGATTTTCTCCTTAAGTTTCTTCAAATTTTTCATCCTTAAAGATATGGCACAAATACAATCAGCAGGTGTCTCATTTGTGTACAGTCTGGGTTTACAATCTTAATGAATATACAGATTATACACATTTGATCAGAGTGAATATTTTTCTTAGCATCTGTAATTATAATTTCATTACATAGTAGTTATAGATTTGGGTGTTTGAGATATTTTAGTAGTGTAAATGATTCTTAATTTTTATTATTTCTTTGTTTCTTTTAGTCTTCTTTATTTTATGCAGCTACTTGCATATGGAACTTTGAATTGTCTTAGTTAATTTTTGCCTCCCAATTCCCTATTGGATTATAGTAAGCATATCACAGAGCCCAACCTTCACTTGAAGTGAATTTTTCTTCCTGGGAAGAATGAGAATGTTGTTACCTTTTATACAACAGTGTTTAATATTTTAACTTGGAAAACTGATAGCCTGTCACCACCACCATACAGTCACTGAATGTCAGTTGAGCACTAGTTGCAGCTGTTGTAGAAGTTTAATCAGGAAGGTATAGAAATGGATCTTGTTCAACATGGTAATCTTTGAGGATGAGCAAAATGTTGAAGTCTGTTCTTACCGTTGAGATTTCTACCACCACATGTTTAAGTAGCACCTCTGAGGTTACAAAGTTCATATATGTAAATTCAACCCTCACCACAACTCAAAAAGGTGTTTTATAATATCCATGATTTACAGTTGAAGAAACTGAAGCATATGAATTAAAAAAAGAAAAAATGCCTTGCTTAAGACCACACAGTTACTACCTTGAGAGTCAAAACAGGGTCTTCTGTCTGAATCAATATTGGTTTGCTTTGTTTTTTAAAATACCACAGTGATTATATGAAATCTGAGTACTTCCATAAAAATTTTAGAATCTTCAAATATAGCACTTTAATCATTATTTCATTAAATCATTGAATGAATGCACATTGAGGTTGAGGAGCCCTGATTTGAGCTTCCATGGTGCACAGGGGACCCAGTACTCTTTCCGAGCACCTGTGGCACACGGCAGTGCTGTGGGCAGGCGTGTGTGTGTGTGTGGCAGGGAACTCGGGAGAGGGGAAGGCGGTGAATAAGTTCATATACTTTGTTAGTCACTAAGAAGGCCTTAAAGGTGAGTCAGATACTCTCACCCTAAAGCAGTGAGAGTATACTCACCTTCTGTATAAATGGCATTGGAGGTAAAGAATAAACTTCAGGGACTTCCATGGTGGTGTCATGGTAGGGACTCCATACATCCACTGCAAGGGCACACATTTGATCCCTGGTCAGGGAACTAAACTTCCCACATGCCACATGACCTGGCCAACAAGTAAACAAAATTTAAAAAGAAAGAAAGAAAGACAAAATAATAGATTTCAGTTCATGGGGGTAAAGGAGCTGGGAAGCACAGTTCACAACAATGGGCCCAGGGGGAAATCTTAAGGAAATGGAATATAGAAAGTCCAATTTGGCTTGAGTGATGTATGAAAATAAATAGGGATGTAAGGTTGGGAAGCGAGAGGAAGGCAGGTCTGGGCTAAGGAGTTTAAACGTTATTCCAGAGCACTTGGGAGTCATTGAACATTTCTGAATGGTTTACTGGTGTAATCACAGCTGGGGTGCATATTTCTTATTAGTGTAAACTTTGATGTCTGTTTTCCACGCCAACATCTATTCTATGAACAACCCTATCGGTTCCGCCTGCAGAATGTATCCCGGACCCACCCTCTGCTGACTGTCTCCACTGCCACCAGGCTCACCCAAGCCTCTGGAAACTCATAACCAAGCTCTTTCAGTGGTTTCCTGCTTCCACACTTGCCCTGCTGATCCATTCTGCACAGCAGAGTAACCTTATACAAATGTAAATGAAAACTACCACTGACCCGGTTAAAGCCCTTTGTCATCTTTGACCACACTTTGAGTAAAATCCAGACTTCTTGCTGGGCTCACAAGACCCCTTTAACCTTATGTGAGGTGGCCTTGCCTTTCTGCCCTCCCTTCCCCTCCATTATCTAGTTTGGCCACTCCAGCCTCCTTTTATTTCCTGAACATCCATGCTCCTCCCCACCTCAGGGTATCTGCATTTGCTGGTTCATCCTCCTGGAATGTTCTTTCAACAGATCTTCACATGGTTGGTACCTTATCAAAGATGCCTTCTCTGACACTTGATTTAAAGTGTTAGTCCCAGTCACACCTGTCAACATTTGCCTGGATACACTTTCTTCACAGCACTTCCTACCAACTGGGATGGTTCCTTGTTGATGTATGAGTTTATTACTTGTCTCCCAACCTGCTCACCTAGATATGGGCAGTAGCCTCGTTTGTTCACTGTGGTATCCCCAGTGCCCTATGAGTCCTGGCACATTGTACACATTCATTTATTAATTAAGGGGTGCATGACTGGAGCAGGAAGGACAAGGAGAGTGAACAAGGGTCCTTTTGGTGGGAAGGACATGGCAGGAGCAGGTGCAACCACAAGGACCTCACAGGACTTGATGTGGTTTGAAGAGTTGAGTCCTTGGAGAGGGAAGAGGTAGAAGGTTTTATGCTTGGGTAAGCGATGGATGTTCCCTGGTGGCTAAGTGGTAAAGAATCTGCCTGCAGTGAGGAGATACAGAAGACACAGGTTCCATCCCTGGGTCAGGTAGATCCCTTGGAGGAAGACATGGAAATCCACTGCAGTATTCTTGCCTGGGAAATCCCGTGGACAGAGGAGGCTGGCAGGCTATGGCCCATGGTGTCACAAACAGTCGGACATGACTGAGTGACTAAGCACAGAGACAAGTTATGGGGACCCTAGAAGTTCCTGGATATGTAGGAAAGGAACCAGCTGTAGAGGTGCCAAGAGCCTTCATGCAGGTGTGGTGGGATGTAATCTTATCCCGAGTTTCCTGTTCCCTGAGAGGCTCTACCTCAAAGCAGGCACGATCGTGGGCTCAGAGAAACATAGGAGGAAGCCTTCCTCCCCAGCTCTGGCATGGCTGTAACACATCATGGAACCACTCTGAACCTCAGGTTCTTTATCTGTAAAATGATCATAGAAAGCCTTCTCATGGTGGTTCTGGAAATAAAACTACAGAACATGACAGTATGGATCTGGGGCCTTAGGATGGCTTCTTGGTGGCTGTGAATTCCCTATCTCCTTTCCCTCTTCTCTGAGGGGCTGAGGAGAAAAAACTGTACTCTGGTTCCACAGTTTAAATATGTGTTGCTTTTCATCGCAAAGCTGTGTGTGTGTGTGCGTGTGTGTGTGCGCGTGCGTGTGCACATGTGCACACGCACGGGCACACACACATGAATTAAAAAGACAAGCAATGCCTTTAGGCTTATCCTGAAAATAGGTAGTTCCTTGTCCTGACCCTCCATACTCCACTGAGTTTCTCTCCTCGGAAGCTCCTATTTTTAACTCTCTCAACTATTTTTTTTCTAAAACTTACATCTATAATTCAACATAACATGTCAATACTACTATTTCTTGATTTTGCAATCTTAAATACTATTTGGATGTCAAATTAAGAAGTTATCATCTTCAAATCAGGGAAGGCAAGGGTTTAGTTCCTTTATATTTCCAACTTCCAACCTACACTCACCCACGTAGGCTTTTTCTCTTCTTAATGTGCTATATTCTTGTTATTTAGTTCATCCATATGGACAAGTTTATATATTTTACTCTAGCCATTGACATCTGAGCTACATAGTGTGCTGTGATTCTAGTTTCATTTTCTGTAGAAATTTGTATTTTGTCGTCTGCAGTTAATATCTGCCTCACTTTTTTTTTTAAACCACTCTTTTATTCTGTCTTCCCTCAAAATGTGAGACATTTCCTCTCAATAATTTAAAACTCAGCATGCACCTTATAAGTTTCCATTTTTTCCCATTTGGAAATAGCATTCCAGCTTCCTCTGGCTCTTTGTCGTTTTGGTTCATTGGCTCTCCAGCCCTGTTTGTAGCTGTGCGTCGCCCAGGAATGCTTTTGTTTTCTCTTGTCTTGAAGCCCCTGTTCCCAGATCTTCATTTCTTTCTCATTATTTTGCTTATTCCTTAATTTTGCCAAAGTACATTTGTCCTGCAACTTTCTGAGAAAGACTGCACGGGAGGTGAATTCTGTGAGACTTTGTCCAGCTTCAGTCTCTTTTCATGCTTGATTGACATTTTGGTGAAGGATAGAATTCTAGGTTGGAAATAGTTTTCTCTCTGCATTTTGAAAATATTACCTCCTAATCACCTAGATCCCAGAGTTGCTGTTGAGAAATCCAATGCCATTATAATCCCCTTGCCTTCCTGGTGATTGTTTTTTTCCCATTTGGAAATCTTTTAGACCTTTCTTTTCTCAGTATTTTGATATTTCATAGTGATACATCTTCATGGCACTTCCCCCGCCCCCCATGAACTGTACTGGGAGTTTTATGAGCCTTTTCAGTCTGAACACTCATCCTTCAATTCTTGGAACTGTTTTTTATTTCTTTTGAATTTTATTCCCTTTCATTTTTTAAAATTTGTTCCCTTTGAAACTCCTTTTAATCAGCTATTGGATCTTCTGGCCTGTTCTGATTAAAAATGTTTTTTTCTCTCTCATGTCTTACCTCTGTCTTTCTTTGCTTGTGTTTCTGGGGGTTGCAACTTACAGGATTTTAGTTCTTCAACCAGAGGCTGAACCTGGGCCCTCACAGTTAAAGTGCAAGTCCTAACCACTGGAATGCCAGGGATTCTTTCCCCTTCCCCCACCTTTAATTTTTTTTTTCTTCTGCTCAAAGTATTTGCCTAAGTTTTCCCTCTGTTACCTTTTTGCTTTTTGGCTCTCTGTGTTTCCCAGAGGCCTGATGGAAACAGCTAGTGATTCTAGGTTGTCTGTGAGGAGAAAAGGAAAGACCCATCTGAATGCAGAGTTCCAAGAACAGCAAGGAGAGATAAGAAAGCCCTCCGCAGAGATCAGTGCGAAGAAACAGAGGAAAACAATAGAATGGGAAAGACTAGAGATCGCTTCAAGAAAATTAGATACCAAGGGAATAGTTCATGCAAAGATGGGCTCAATAAAGGATAGGAATGGTATGGACCTAACAGAAGCAGAAGATATTAAGAAGAGATGGCAAGAATACACAGAAGAACTGTACAAAAAATATCTTCATGACCCAGATAATCACGATGATATGATCACTCACCTAGAGCCAGACATCCTGGAGTGTGAAGTCAAGTGGGCCTTAGGAAGCATCACTATGAACAAAGTTAGTAGAGGTGGTGGAATTCCAGTTGAGCTCTTTCAAATCCTAAAAGATGATGCTGTGAAAGTGCTGCACTCAATATGCCAGCAAATTTGGAAAACTCAGCAGTGGCCACAGGACTGGAAAAGGTCAATTTTCACTCAATCCCAAAGAAAGGCAATGTCAAAGAATGCTCAAACTACTGCACAGTTGCACTCCTCTCACACACTAGTAAAGTAATGCTCAAAATTCTCCAAGCCAGGCTTCAACAGTATGTGAACTATGAAATTCCAGATGTTCAAGCTGGTTTTAGAAAAGGTAGAGGAACCAGGGATCAAATTGCCAAGATCTACTAGATCATCAAAAAAGCAAGAGAGTTCCAGAAAAATATCTATTTTTGCTTTATTGACTATGCCAAAGCCTTTGACTGTATGGAACACAACAAACTGTAAAATTCTGAAAGAGATGGGAATACCAGACCATCTGGCCTGCCTCTTGAGAAATCTCTATGCAGGTTGGGAAGCAACAGTTAGAACTGGACATGGAACAACAGACTGATTCCAAATAGGAAAAGGAGTATGTCAAAGCTGTAAATTGTCACCCTGCTTATTTAAAGTATATGCAGAGTACATCATGAGAAATGCTGGGCTGGATGAAGCACAAGCTGGATTCAAGATCGCCAGGAGAAATATCAATAACCTCAGATATGTAGGTGACACCACCCTTATGGCAGAAAGTGAAGAAGAACTAAAGAACCTCTTGATGAAAGTGAAAGAAGAGACTGAAAAAGTTGGCTTAAAGCTCAACATTCAGAAAACTAAGATCATGACATCCAGTCCCATCACTTCATGGCAATAGATGGGGAAACAGTGGTAGACTTTACTTTTGGGGGCTCCAAAATCACTGGAGATGATGAATGCAGCCATGAAATACAAAGACGCTTACTCCTTGGAAGAAAAGCTATGACCAACCTAGACAGCCTATTCAAAAGCAGAGACATTACTTTGTCAACAAAGGTCCATCTAGTCAAGGCTGTGGTTTTTCCAATAGTCATGTATGGATGTGAGAGTTGGACTATAAAGAAAGCTGAGTGCTAAAGAATCGATGCTTTTGAACTGTGGTGTTGGAGAAGACTCTTGAGAGTCCCTTGGACTGCAAGGAGATCCAACCAGTCCATCCTAAAGGAGATCAGTTCTGGGTGTTCATTGGAAGGACACTGATGCTGAAGCTGAAACTCCAATACTTTGGCCACCTAATGGGAAGAGCTGACTCATTGGAAAAGATCCTGATGCTGGGAAAGATTGAAGGCAGTAGGAGAAGGGGATGACAGAGGATGAGATGGCTGGATGGCATCACCGACTCTATGGATGTGAGTTTGGGTAAACTCCAGGAGTTGGTGATGGACAGGGAGGCCTGCCATGCTGCGATTCATGGGGTCGCAAAGAGTCAGACACGACTGACCGACTGAACTGAACTGAGCTGAGCTGTGCTCTTTAAGTACCAAGAATCTGAGCTGAAAACCCTTTGTATGTGAGTCACACTTGTCATCTTGAAGCCATTCCCATAAAGTAAGGACGAGTGATGTTTTTAGGTTCTCTCAAGTAGGTTCTTAGTCTTGAATTGGTTTGAATTGAGACTGGAAATACTCTTGAAACTGAAAAGGAGTGATCCAGTCTCTTGCTTGGAGGGTATCAGCCTTCTCATGTCCACGGAGCCTGTGGGTGAAGGGAGCTGGTTGTTTCACATAAAGGCTCCCCTTCAGCCCCTAACTTCAGTGTGGAGCCTCCCTGTCCTTGGCTGAGCCCAGTGACCCGAGCCTCCAGTCCCTCTGGTTCAGCCTTTCTAGAGAGTAAATATCCTGCTTCCTCTAGGGCTGGGGAGGAGTAACTTCCTCTCTAGATAGGAATCTGGGACTTGAGATCAAGTGTCAGCAAACTCTCTGTAAAGGGCCAGAGAGTAGATTTTAGACTTTGTGGGCAACACTGGTCTCCACCACAGATTCTCCTCTTCCTCTTCCTTCTCTCTCTCAAAAAAGCAAAGCAAACAAATCAAAAAACCCTTTAAAATATAAAATAAACATTCTTTGCTTACAGACGGTACAAAAATAGACTGTAAACTAGACAGGTCATAGTTTACCCACCCTGATCTAGAAGATCCTTTTGGACACTCTCAACCAACCACCTTTATTTCAGGTGCACCTGCATTCCTGTTTCCAGAACTTAAAGCTTCCAATTTCTGGTCCTTTTTTGATTTTATGACAAAACTGGGGCGGCTTCTTATAGGTGTCCCCCAGCTCCAAACAGCTTTTTTTCCTGCCTCCTCCCCGCCTCCGCCCCATGGAAGCTTTCCCAGGTCTGCTAGGTGAGCAACTACTTGTCTGTCTTCTTTCTCTTTTCTAAAGGTCTGTTTTTCCCTCATCTCTTTCTCTGTCCTTATTGGGCCATGGCTTTTTTTTTCCCTCCTTCCCTTTCCCCCAGTTTACTGGGATTTGAGAAAGGAGTGGAGATAAATGCATGTATTTAATCTACTAAGTTTAACCAGAAGCTCCCCCCAAATCCAATTTGGCTGGGTTTTATTTTTATGACTTTCTTTGATAGCACTTGGGTTAATTTTGCATTTGTTCTCCACGTGCTCACTTGCTGTGCCAGATGTTCGAAGAAGATGTCCTTGGGGAGGAAAAAGGAGGGGCTTTAAAATGCAGCGTTGCTGAAATGCTCACAATGGTTCAGTGTGTGAGATCTCTCCCAAGCACGGCCGTTTCTAACCACCAGACTCTCATAATAGAAACACAGTTTCACCCTTATTTGTGTAAACCATCAGGAGCATTTTTAAATGTTTGTCATAAACTTTGTGGCTTTTTGTTGAAAATTGAATTTAAGGTAGTAAATGAAAGCTTTTGGTGGCATGCCCCTGACAGCAGGGAGAGTCTGGTAAGTGATCCCGAAGAGCTGATCAAAGGGAGCTGCTGAACATTTTCTGCTGTATTTGTGTTTTGGGCCTTTAATCTGGCAGTGTTTCCAATTCCATTCTGAATATGGTCGTGCACACTCCACCCCTGCTCATGTCTCCTTGGCAGCATCTGGTACTGTCTCTGTCTTTTAGGGCTCAAGCCTGCCTTCACGATCCAGCCTGGACAAGATATGAACAACAGCGAGTGTCAGAAAATAGGCGTCTTTCAAAATCTTACTCATCCCACACATTTGTTCCCATAATCAAATGAAAATTGGGAGTGAAAAGAGTAAAATGAACTGAAAATGACCACCGGTCGTTTGTGCCTAGGCTCACCTTTCCTGGCCAACGAAGACGGTGTGCTCGGAGGGGTGATTGTCCTCCGGTCCTGCCGGTGTTCTGCAGAGCCTAACTCTTCCCAAAATAAGCAGACACTTCTGGGTAAGTTAAACTTACACATCATGTGGGTGTCTTTCTCTTTCCTTTTTTTCTGAGCCATGGACAGATTTATATCCTTATATTGATCATTTTAACCTGGGGGGGGGGCAGGATGTTCTATTGGTAGGTGTACATATCTCTATTCCACTGACCTCTATGCCTAGGTTAATGTCTGCAAGGTGAATATTCATTTCAGGCTATATGATTATAGCATGTTTTCCAAAGGGACTGAGAACCTAGCACCTTCACTAAAGCCCAATATTAAGAATATCGGATCATGTATTTATCCCTGCCTTATTTGACAGAGCATTTGAGATGACCCATAGCAGTAAACACAGTAACACAGAGAGAAGCTTCTTCCTCTTCTCCTCCCCAAAAGGAATCAGAATCATGTGAAGACCTACTGGCCTAGAAGTTTACCCTGGCTTCATGGCTTATTAGCTGTGATGCCTTCACGCATCAGTCTCACTGTTTTGTGCCACCTCCTTCTCCACATTAGAAGGATATCCGTCCCGCCTGCTCATAATGCTGTGGTGAGGAAGGGTCCCATGAATATTTTGCAGATTTGCAGATGTCCACCCATATGTGTCGGGGAAGGCAATGGCACCCCACCCCAGTACTCTTGCCTGGAAAATCCAATGGACGGAGTAGCCTGGTGGGCTGCAGTCCATGGGGTCGCTAACAGTCGGACAGACTGAGCGACTTCACTTTCACTTTTCTCTTTCATGCATTGGAGAAGGAAATGGCAACCCACTCCAGTATTCTTGCCTGGAGAATCCCAGGGATGGGGGAGCCTGGTGGGCTGCCATCTATGGGGTCACACAGAGTCGGACACGACTGAAGTGACTTAGCAGCAGCAGCAGCAGCAGCACCCATATGTGTGGCTTTGTCTCTGACAAAGTGCACCAGTGGGGATGGAGCCCAGCCCACCCTCCATTTGACAAGGCACAGATTTGTGGGGGAGCCTCTACCCACAGAGGTGCCTTTTCCTAAGTCATTTATCCAGAGCAAGGGGCATTTAAAAAATCCGCATGAATGTGCCACATAAGTTAGCAGGGGCTCCTGTATCTTATTTTTCTTTAATTGACTTTTTAATCAAATTGTATGCTCATTCAGAAAAGTGCACAAATCATTATAACTGCAACTGCTTGGAAAATATTACAAACTGAACCCACCCATGTGACCAGCATGTAGATAGAAAGTAGAACTTTACTGTAATCCAGAAGCTCCCTTATAACCCTTCCCAGTCTCTACCCCTTCAAAGTTAATAACCATTCAAACTTCTAACACCTTGATTAGTTCTATTTGGTTTTGTATTTTGTATAAATAGGATCATAGAATATGTTTCCTTGGTGTTTGATGTCTTCAGTGAATGTTACACCTGTTAAATTCATCTATGTTACTTGTGACGGTAGCTAGTTCACTCTCATTGCTATACAGTTGTCCATTTTGTTGGAGAAGGCATTGGCACCCCACTCCAGTACTCTTGCCTGGAAAATCCCATGGATGGAGGAGCCTGGTGGGCTGCAGTCCATGGGGTCACAAAGAGTCGGACATGACTGAGCAACTTCACTTTCACTTCACTTTCAGTCCATCACGTATGGTGATACTACTCAGTGGTTATCCATTCTTCTGTAAGTTTTTTTTAATAAGCACCACAAATCATTCTCAGGGCTGTGGTAGTTCAGCTCTTTGTATAAAATTCCTTTTATCAAGTATGGTTGACACCTGATCTGTATTGTATGATTGTTATGAATTTCTGTAGTACAAGTCCCTTCCTATTTTGAAGTTTTATGAGTCTATAAAATAGAAAAATTAGCATTTCTTATGAGGATAAAAATTATTTTTTCTTTAGAAGCCTGAAGAACTTCCATAAAAATCTTTCCTCTCATGTGCCAAAGGTGGGGGATGGGGAAAGACTACACTTTTATAGAAAATGATTCTTTCTCCACCTGATCACCAGCTTCATAATTTTTCTTGCTATATTTATTTTCTTCCTGTTTCCACCCACTATACTTAGTACCCAGGTTGTTCCTAGCCAAAAAAAAAAAAAAAATTAAACCGGGGCAAATAGTTACTTGCTGCGTTGGTATCCTAATCATTGTTGAAACCTTCCATAGCTAGGTAGCAGGGAGTTTGTCTTTAAAATATGCAGAGAGGGACTTCCCTGGTGGTCCAGTGGCTAAGACTCAGAGCTCACAATGCAGGAGGGGTTGGGGGGGGGTCCAGGTTCCAGCCCTGGTTGGGGAACTAGATCCCACATGCTGCAACTAAGAGTTGGCATGGCCCAACTAAAGAGTTCACATGCTGCATATAAAGATCCCATACGTGGAAACGAAGATCAGAGATCCAGTGTGCCACAGCTAAGACCTGGCGCAGCCAAATAAATACATAAATAAAAATAAATATTTAAAAAAATGACCTTTAAAAAGATCAAATAAAATATGCAGAGGATGTTCCTGAGCCTTCCATAAAAACTCAGAAAAAGTCCTGGGAGGCAGGGTAGGGGACAGTTATTGAAACTATTTCATAGCCTGCTGCTAAACTGTAGTTTCTGTTCTTCACTGAGCCTGGGCTTTCACTCATTCAAGTTAATTCTGGAAATTGTAAGAGGTTTTTTTTTTTTTTTTTTTTTTTTTTTAAATACATAAATAAAAATAAATATTAAAAAAAATGACCTTTAAAAAGATCAAATAAAATATGCAGAGGATGTTCCTGAGCCTTCCATAAAAACTCAGAAAAAGTCCTGGGAGGCAGGGTAGGGGACAGTTATTGAAACTATTTCATAGCCTGCTGCTAAACTGTAGTTTCTGTTCTTCACTGAGCCTGGGCTTTCACTCATTCAAGTTAATTCTGGAAATTGTAAGAGTTTTTTTTTTTTTTTTTTTTTACTTGTCCTTTCATTTTTGGAGTTAAAGGTATATTTAAAGATAAGTCATAGAATTTTAGCTCATGTTAGTTTTTATCACCAAAGTAGTCATTCGTACACTGGTTCCTACTCTCCATGTCAAGGAGAAGAATAAAATGTAAAGTGTTGCTTTATGGAATAAGTAAAGTCTTGCCATTTGTTTGTGAAGTTTAAAACCTGGTGATCATAGGCTCCTATCAGCTTCTACCAGTGATGTGGGTTTTTACATATTTTGCTTTAAGAAACTTACATGTGTTCAGTATGTGGTGAGAAAGTAAATGTGTACAGACGGATAGAAAGAAGATGTGAAAGTCACCTTTGCTGCCCAGTTCCCAGAGTGCCAGCCCCTGATTCTGGTTGTTCTCATGGGATTCACCTTCATTCTGTAGAATGTGCTCCTGTTCAGTTTCTCCATTAGTCAGTAACTTGTGACTCCCTTGGGGGAAGAAATTAAGAGCAGAGCTCATACCACTCCCCATCACCTTTCCTCATGACTTTTGTGAGAACTCTAATCTGAAGTTTTATATTTAATTTTATTGCAACTTTAATGCGCTACTTCCTGACTCGTCAGCTTTTATCATCTCTTCCAACCATCCCTCACCCCTTGGACTATGTAAGCTTCTTTCCTCTTCCTCCACGATTCCCAACCCTCACCTCAACCTCTAGCAACCACGCCATTGTTGTCATAGTAACACTGCATTTTGTTCTACAGCCAACTTGCTTTCTACACTCTGATTAGAGTTTGATTCCAAACAGTGACAGTTAATAACCAGCATTGGTAGTGTCATGATTATGTAAATATTATTCACTGCAGATCCCAGGAGTAGAAGATTAGACCCATCAGAAAGGAAGTATCTGCCATAAGCCCTTGCCTGTAAAAGTAGAATGTTTCAAACATCAAACTCAAGTGGGTTCTTCTATGCTTTACCACGTTAATTGCTCCAGATCAGGCTGCAACATAATTTGCTTCATGTTTGGCCTGAGACTTCTCATTTATCACTTTATAAAATTCTCATGAAAATATAACTTCATCAACTCATGGCTCCTTAATGTTTGGCAATATCAAGTAACCAGGAAGGCTCAGAAGTCTTTCTTTCCTATACATCCAAACAAAACAAAACAATTACCCAAATTAAAAAAAGAAAAAATCCACCTAACTGCTGTATGTATCACTTTTTTGTATAATTATATACAATATACATATACTTTTTTGTATAATATGTATACAGTTATCTTGTATAATATATATACTTTTTAGTATATTTGTATACTAATATATATAATTTTTTGATTATAGTATAATCAAAATAATCTCAAACTTCAGCTTTTTCCATATTGACTCTCTTTTCTGAAAATCATCAATAGCATTTCCCTTACACCACAAACGCAGTTTCAATCAAACCCCATTGCCCTTGATGGAGCTTCCAGGAAGCCATTACCCAGCTTCCCCTCTTGACAAATACATCAATTACAAGAGCTGCAGGGGCTGTTTCAAGGGTGGGATGGCTCAAGAAGAGGCCCTTTCAAGGTTAGGCCTTTGTTACTGATTCAGGAATTCAGTTGGAGAATCCCAGCTATAGAGTAACTTTCAAAGTCCTCTTGCATGACTTTGTTATGTGTGCTTTGTCCATAAACTGTTTCAGAGAAAGGGAGTTTAATTCCCTCCCCAGTGACTCTCCCCAGTGCATAAGAATATATCAGGATGACAGTCTGTGACTTCCAAGGCGAGGTCAGAAAAGGGGTTGTTCACTCACTCCAGGAAAGAGCAGCTACCATGTCACAAGGACGCTCAAGCAGCACCACGGAAAGGTACCTGTGGCAAAAAACTGTGACCACCTTCCAACCTCCAGCAAGGCACTGGGGCTCCACGCCAACAGCCTTGACCCCAGGGGAGCCTGCAGATGACAGGGTCTGGGCAGGCTTCTGGACTGAAATCTCACGTTGGTGGTGTTGTCCAGCCGCTCAGTCATGTCCGACACTTTGTGACCCCATGGATCGCAGCAAGCCAGTCTTCCCTGTCCTTCACCATCTGGAGTTTGCTCAAACTCATGTCCATTGAGTCAGTGATGATATCCAGCCATCGCATCTTCTGTTGTCCCCAATTCTCCTCTTGCCCTCAATCTTTCCCAGCATCAGGGTCTCTTCATGAAAGATGCTGAAAAAGAACCACCCAGGACAGACACTCCTGAACTCCTAGTCTGCAGAAACTTAGATAAACTTAGAAAATAAAATGTTTGTCATTTTAAACCACTAGATTTTGGGGTAATTTATACAGTGAATGGGAGAAGGCCATGGCACCCCACTCCATTACTCTTGCCTGGAAAATCCCAGGGACAGAGGAGCCTGGTAGGCTCCATGGGGTCGCTAAGAGTCGGACACGACTGAGCGACTTCACTTTCACTTTTCACTTTCATGCATTGGAAAAGGAAATGGCAACCCACTCCAGTGTTCTTGCCTGGAGAATCCCAGAGACAGAGGAGCCTGGCGGGCTGCCGTCTATGAGGTCGCACAGAGTCGGACACGACTGAAGGGACTTAGCAGCAGCATGCAGTGAATAGTGAAGTTGGTCAGTCGTGTCCGACTCTTTGCGACCCTGTGGACTGTAGCCTACCAGGCTTCTCTGTCCATGGGATTCTCCAGGCAAGAATACTGGAGTGGGTTACCATTTCCTTCTCCAGGGGACCTTCCGAACCCAGGGATTGAACCCGGGTCTCCCGCATTGGAGGCAGATGCTTTAACCTCTGAGCCACCAGGGAAGCCCCTGTTTATGCAGTGATAGATAACAAATCAACCTCTGAAATGCTCTCCCTGCCAAATGGTCCTCTGGTTTGTCTAAAGAACTACCGGGATGCATCAGGTGTTCTGTTGCATCTTTAGGCAGCTCAGGCCACGGGACTTCTAGTTGCATCAGTGGATTCCACTTCTCTGCTCAGATAAAGGTGATCAGTTCCCCCTTACTTTGCATGCCCAAATCCCTCTTTGCCAGACTGTTTCTTAAGCTTCTGCAGCCTCCAGGCTCCCCACCTCTATCCATCTCCCACCTCCATCCTGCCTCTAGACCTCTGTCCCTCTATGACACAGGGAACTTACCATGGCTCAGAAACACAGAAGCTGACTGTGCTGAAGCAAAAAGGGCAAAAATGAGAACTTGACTGAACTGTGTCTTAGAGAGCCACACCAACTCCAGCATTAGAGAGATGGTGGTCAAAAAAGAACCACAGAAGTATATGTGACTGGTGTACTGCTTGTTTTAAGCTTAATGTTCAAATAACTTTTTGTGTTATATAATAACTTTCTATGTATCCTAAAATAAAGCAAAACCTGTGTCTCTTACTCCCTTGCTCCTACTTTTAATTCTTCAATGAGGACACACACACTCACACCCACTCCGTCCTCTTTCCTGAGAAGATAGATGGGAAATGGAAAGTAATTTGACAGGGAAAGCCCAGCCTGATCTTGTGCTGGAGCAGCTTTCAGTGTCACCTCCTACTTGCACTCCACCTCCTCTGCTCGTCTCAACTGACCTCAGTTCTAGCAACTCCAGATTGCTTTGTCTTCTTCCAAGGGTCGTATCTTTCTGCCATTAATTTTCACATGCTGTTCTTACCTGTGTTAGGAAACTCCTTCTTTAAGACCCAGCCCAGAGAGGAACCTCCTGGAATCCTTTGGAAGCCCTCTCCCCAGGTGATTTGTCCCTTCTCTGTGTGATTTTTGCAGTGTGTAATCTCCAACCTTTGTAGCAGTCACCGTGACATTCTAGACATGTACTGGAATGCCTGTCATTCCTGCTAGGCCAGCATTTCTTTCTTTTTTTATTTTTTAAGGCCAGCATTTCTTAATCTTTTTTTTTTTCTAAATTCAGTTATTTGAGTGGAATCGAGCACAGGTCTTTGATCCCAAGTGGTTCATGTGGAGGGTACAGGGCTTGGAAATAGCTTAAAGAAAGTTCCACTGCATCTGAGATGCATTCTTGCCACCTCTTCTTAATATCTTCTGCTTCTGTTAGGTCCATACCATTTCTGTCCTTTATCGAGCCCATCTTTGCATGAAATGTTCCCTTGGTATCTCTAATTTTCTTGAAGAGATCTCTCGTCTTTCCCATTCTGTTGTTTTCCTCTATTTCTTTGCATTAATCGCTGAGGAAGGCTTTCTTATCTCTCCTTGCTATTCTTTGGAACTCTGCATTCAGATGCTTATATCGTTCCTTTTCTCCTTTACTTTTTGCTTCTCTTCTTTTCATAGCTATTTGTAAGGCCTCCTCAGACAGCTATTTTGCTTTTTTACATTTCTTTTCCATGGGGATGGTCTTGATCCCTGTCTCTTGTACAATGTCACAAGAACTGTGTCAAATCCAGCTTTGTACCCACTCTACATTGTAGGCTCCAAGTAACTATTGGAGGAATAAATTAAGTGCCATATGGAATTTCTTTACTGATTCTATAGCAGAAATTTTTAAAGAAATTGACCACTCTTCCAGAAAAATGAAATGTCACATAAAATATCCTCCCATGCTCTTAAAAAACAAACAAGATGGGTCGGATAATGACAAGTGTCTAGGAACAAGGATATTTGGAGACAGTTTAAACGGATCCCAGAAGACAGCCTTTGCAAACAGCCTTGTAAAAGGACAATTTGGACTTGAATGTGTTTGCAACACCCATCCCACTACCTCCCAGCCCCCAGATCAGGAGATGCTGGCAAAGCCCAGCCTACAAATCACTGCTTTAACACAAAGCAAATGGTTGTCCCTGGAATGAAACAGCTGAGAATAATTAATTTTCTCTCTGCTTTTAGAGGAAAAAAACCAATATATTTTTACCTGCTAATGTACAATTCCATGTGTTTTCCAGGCCTCTACAGAAGTACTTTATTGAGGCTGCTGTGTATAGTATAATATGGTTAATAACTGTGTAAACAAAGACACATCAAGCCTTCCAGTGGAAAATACTAATTCTTTTCCATTTTAAGCTTGAGTCAATACAAGTAATTAGAATATATGCAAATATATAACGTGAACAACCAATCACACTGTTTGGGTGCATTTTTTCCATTGTAGCCTACCCTTTCCATGCTGATGGGAACCTGACAGATCCTGTGGAGTTCAGGGGTCTTACCTTAGAGTAGTTATTAGGAAGCAGTAGTGTGAGGAACAGTGTGAAGCAAACTCCTTATATTTGAGGAAAACCTTAAGCAATTCAGGATAGTAGGCACAGGGGCTAGTAGGGGTGAAAAGGCTGCCTGTTCAGCCAGCAGTCTTTCCACCATGCCTATCTGTTGGAGTTCCTCTTCCTAAACAGATGCAAGGCCCACAGCTCAATGTAAGGCTGGTCGTCGGATGAGCACATGTGATAATTGTTCCTTTCCCATCAAGNCAGGATAGTAGGCACAGGGGCTAGTAGGGGTGAAAAGGCTGCCTGTTCAGCCAGCAGTCTTTCCATCACGCCTATCTGTTGGAGTTCCTCTTCCTAAACAGATGCAAGGCCCACAGCTCAATGTAAGGCTGGTCGTCGGATGAGCACATGTGATAATTGTTCCTTTCCCATCAAGTCACCTTCGCCTCACCCAGAGAGTAATAACTTCAGGTTCTCTGCTGTCCCGGAGTATTTTCATGGTGCTGATCATTAAATTTTGTACATATTATTTCTGCTTGACCAGCTACTTTTCCCCCTTGTTTTTCATCTTTATTGTGAAATGTTTTATATATTTTTAAAAGAAGAATGTAATAACTTTGTAAGTTATAAAGATTATAATAAAATGAACACCTGTGGACCCACCGCCCAGCCTAAGGAATTGCCCATTTACCCTTATCTTTGAAGCCCCCAAATGGGCTTGTCTGAACTTTATATAAATGGTGCAGCAGGTGTTTTCTCCTCTGAGAATTTCTGAAGTTTCTTACCTGATTACTTGAAAGGGCGATGAGTTGCTTTATCACTTTAGACTTTGCTCTCTGAAATCAACTGTTCTTCAGCTCCCAATTAGAACTGAAATGTGGCATTCTCTCCCACTTCTTTCCAAAACAGGCCATGTTCTTTTGAGTACTCTTCTTGTCACTGTTACGGAAACTTGCCATGACTTAAGAAATGTTAGATTGATGCTTCCTGGAACATTAAAAAGATAAAAGGTCATTTTACTGTAAATTAAAATTCCAACTGCCTTTTGGTTTTACTGGCATTAAAATTTTGGTGAGCACATATAAACACACATACTTCAAAGGACGTTCATTCTCGGGGCCCGGCAGAGTCACTTATTTCCATTTCGTGGCACATGCCACCACGAGCACTTGTGACCAGACAGTCTGCCGGGCTCACGCGATCATAAAAACAATCCTTACAAAGAAGGCAAATTAGTTATTAGACTGGTAGTGGGGAAAGAAGTACTTATGGCTGGTTATCTGATGTTAATACCTTGTCTTAAAAATGTAACTAAAACTTTGTTCTGTAAGCAAGTCCAGTATCATGGTTGGAAACATTTCTTTTGCATCTCCACAATGTTTTGGGATTATTTCATCTTCACTGTAGTCTTAAGAGATAGGCTGTCATTTTGGTTCTTATTTAAGGATCAGATGGAAAGGAACAAATTAAATAACTTATTCCTAGATGCAAAGTGAATAAAGCAGACATGATATTAAAAACTTTTCAGCAACTGAGTTGTGTTAACCTATGGAGGTAGTGCTCCACAGTTTGTATTTGTTCAGAACTGGCTTTCATTTTTAAAGGACAGATATGTTGACCATCAATAGCTATCATTTGCTTTATCACAGAACTTTTCTGTTAGATATTGCTAATTTACTTTTAAAAATTGGAAATAGTCTTATTTTCATCAGTCATATTCTCCTCCATCATGAGTAGTGTGCTTCTAGCTATAATCTAAACATATAGTGTCTTTCCTTGTGACCCAAAATTTTCCATCTGAAATAAAGAATACAAAGACTTAACATTTTAGTGAATATATAATTCTTATTACTTTGGTTCTCCTTAAACTCTCAGAAAAACATTTTGAAAGATTTTTATAGTCAGTTTTTATCCACTCACAGGGTAATAGAGATCACCTTTAGCATGAAATAAAGCCTAAAAAAATATTTGCTGAATGAATGAAATCATGTTTCAGTATAACTTGTTTCGCCAAATGCTTTCCTTTTCAGTAGAGAACTTCTAAGTTCCAGCCACTGGCCCCTTATTTCTGGTAGTTTCTAATACAATAAAATGATAAAACAGGAAGAGAATTGAATAATATCCTTCAGGGCTTGTTTTACTCTTTGACCCACATCCTTCTCTTCCTTTTTCTGTCAACATCTTTCTTTAGTCTTGAACAAATGGAGTGAGCCTTGAAAAGAGAGAGGAATTATTTTCTTGGCTTGGCCTAGAGGGAGTTCTATAGAACTCCAGCCCCACAGTTCCCAAGACAGTTCAGTGGTGAAAGGTTTTCAAGGAAGCAAGCCAACTCAAGGCTACTTCATGGTAATCATGGGACATGCATTTTATGAATCTTAAGGATTCTGTGTCAGGACAGGAAAGCATCCTTGAATGAACTCCCAACTGGGTTATAAAGAACCTCACTACCCGTTGGGGGTGGGGGGTGGGAATCTATAGAGATAAGATGAGATTATTCCATTTACAGTTCCTCTTCCTTCCCATTTAAAAAAAAATGAGTTTATCTTTATTCAATAAGGAGTAACTTAAACACTGTGCAAAATGTCCTAGGGTAAGCCGTTTGACCTAAGGCTAAGGAGCGGCAGCTGACTTGGCAACTGCCCAGCCCAAGACGGTTCTGATTTTAGAGTTCTGTTTCCTTTGCAAGAAAGTCTGGGATATGAAGCCAGGCAGAGGGGTTTTAAATGGGTGTGGGAGCCAGTGCAGCTGGGGGTTGTTAACAACAATTGGAGAACAACTTAAAAAAAGGTAGCTGAGGGCTTCTTTCTGGTCAGAAAAGAGAATCTGTTTGAATAGAAAAAACTTGCTTGCAACCCTGGTAAGGAAACTTTGTTTAACTTAAACAGGATGACATGTGAATCATTTTGAAAGAGAAGGAGGTATCCTAGGGGGAGCATCATGTAAGGGGTGGTTTATATTCCTTGTATTATGGTTTATATTCCTTGTATTAACCAGGGAAGGTGCTGACTTAACCATCACTAAAAGGCAGGTCCTGCACCGAGGCTGAAGGCTGTCTCATGCAGTGGAGGGCTCTAAGCTGTAGGCCAGCTGCTCTTGGACATTATACCACAGGTGAATTCATCTGTTCCAATGCATTCAGAACAACTTTCCAGACAGTCTGGCCTCTGAGATTATGTACAAATCCATTCCAACTGTCCTCAGAAGGCCATTAGCTTGTCTTCCTTGAGGAGCACATGAACAGGATGTCCCCACCTCATCCATTCTCCAGCACTAGAACAGAATCAGTAGTGTTGACCTTATTTCACATTGTGCTGTTTTGCTGGGATGTGTTTAAAGTCATTTGGTGGAGAAGAATCCTACTGAATCCCTGTGTCCATCTTTCATAACTTAAACCCATTCAGAAAGGTAGCTTGGCTTTAGGTGTTCTTAGCGTTTTCTGATGAAGGTCTTTTCATCACCTAGGCATTTCCAGTAGTCTTCGGATGTGAAGAGCTGACTCACTGGATAGGACCTTGATGCTGGGGAAGATTGGGGGCAGGAGGAGAAGGGGACGTCAGAGGACGAGATGATTGGATGGCATAACCGACTCAATGGACATGAGTTTGAGCAAACTCTGGGAAATACTGAAGGACAGGGAATCCTGGCATGCTGCAGTTCATGGGGTTGCAAAGATTCAGACGTGGCTGAGTGACTGAACAACACCATCCCTTGGGCTTTGGCCTTCTAAAACACAAAAGCTTTTTTCAAATCAGTAGTTGAGGTGTAAAACCACAGGAGCATGATCCTTACCAAGAGACCAGAGGCTTCTTTAAATGGAAATCAGCTTGAGCTTGACCACACCAAAATGCTGTTTCAGACAACACATTCTCAGGCTCAGATGTGCCACTCCAGGCCACTCATTAACCGTGAATGTTACTGGAGTTTGTGGTCCCCTACATGTAATAATTACACATGGAAAACTCCTGGTACTTGGATATAGCATCTGCCCAATTAATTGTATTGTTGTTAGAATCATTTTTAATACTATTACCATAAAATGAAATTTTTTAGTACAGAAGACATTTTAGTCCCTAAAATCCAGAAATACATTATAGACTTCTTGGTGTCACCAGTGGTAAGAAATACAGCTCCTTTACTGAGTAGGACTTACATCTTTGCTTTTTTTCTATATAATTGAGTTTGTTACAATAGTGCTTCAGTCTTAGGTTTTGGTCTTCTGGCTGCGAGGCAAGTGGGATCTTATTTCCCAGACCAGGGATCGAACCTGCACCCTCTGCACTGGAGGGCAGCATCTTAGCTGCTGGATGTGTGGTGAAAAGTAGGTTGCCCCCCACTCAGCTTCCTAAATCACCAGTTGCCTCTCTCGTGATAACCACTGTTGCTGGTTCCTCTGATGTTCTTCCAGAGAGATCCCATGTATTTACAAACATGAGTCATCCATGGTGCCCTTTTATGTTCTTTCACAGAAATGAGCAGCATCATTTTTTTCCATCTTTCTTCACCTTGTCTTTTGTTTTAGATAAACTGTATATTTTGTAGATTAGTGTTTTTTTCCCAAACTGTAGCATGTTACATTAATGAGGTCTAATTTAGTGAGTGAAGAGCAGAATCTTTTCACTGTAGCACATAGAATATAAAGAGCCCACAGAATAGAAAGAACCCACGTACTCAGTGACAGTGTAGGGGGCTTTTTTGTTTTGCTTTGGTTTTACTGTGGTTCCTGGCAAAACGTTTGAAAAAACACTTAGTGTGGATGGTTCCATATCATCCCCATAGAGCTTTCTCTTTTTTAATTACTGCATAGTATTCCATTGAATAGGGTGCCATAGTTATTCATATATGCTCCCACCAAAAGGCAACCGTGCTGTTAATATTTCTAGTTTCTTCCTAATTAAAATTACTTTGGTGAATATCTGTGTAAAGATGTTATTTTATACATACAAAGGCATATCTGTACACTCTACCCAAAAGTAGAATTGCTAGGTTGAAGTGTATGTAAAATTCGTGAAAATTTGTGACTGTTCTTGCTTGGTGAAACTTACTTGTAGTTGAAAGACCAGTACTCCCAGAACTTTCCCAGTCATTTGTGGGCATGAGCAGAGGGGGGACAGTTTGAGCTGGAAAAGTACCAGAGCTCATGGAGTCAGTGTTCGACAGATGATAAAAGGAGCGTAAGGGGCAGCATTGCTGTGAGGCTGAAAGCCAAAGACACTTGTGGGCAGGCCATCCAGGGCCAAGAAAGTACAGAGCTCTTCTTGGCTAGTGTACTATTATAAAGAAATATCGGACAAAGTTAATTATCTATAAGAAATATGTGTTACAGGGGCTTCACTCACAGCCCAGTTGGTAAAGAACGCGCCTGCAGTGCAGAAGAGCCGGGTTTGATTCCTGGGTCCGGAGGATCCCCTGGAGGAGGGCATGGCAACCTACTCCAGGTACTTGCTTGGAGAATCCCGTGGACAGAGGAGCCTCGCGGGCTACAGTCCATGGGGTCCCAAGAGTCAGACATGACTTAGCGACTAAACCACCGTATGTTATACACTGCTGCTGCTAAGTCACTTCAGTCGTGTCCGGCTCTGTGCGACCCCATAGACGGCAGCCCACCAGGCTCCCCCGTCCCTGGGATTCTCCAGGCAAGAACGCTGGAGTGGGTCGCCATTTCCTTCTCCAGTGCATGAAAGTGAAAAGTGAAAGGGAAGTCGCTCAGTCATGTCTGACTCTTCACGACCCCATGGACCGCAGCCCACCAGGCTCCTCCATCCATGGGATTTTCCAGGCAAGAGTACTGGAGTGGGGTGCCATTGCCTTCTCCAGTATGTTATACAAGGTGTCTCTAAACAGAAAATACACATCAAATAAGGTTACTTCTTGAAAATTTTGTGACCGGAGGCTTGCAGGACCTTAACCTTGTATTTCCCTTGGGAGCAATGGCTAATTCGGTGTTCATGGCAAACTTGCAGACCACAACTACCACAGATTACAGCAGTGTATTTCCAAATGGTCATCCTCCCACCATTATTTTATGAGAGTGTTACCTCCCTTCTCTGAGCCCCAGTTCCCCATCCAGGCTTTGCTGAGTTCCGCCATGAAATGCAGTGCTTGGCAGATGAAAAATTTTCACTGTGAGTTCCTCTCCTGCCTCCCTGAAGTCCTCCAACAAGAAATAATTTGTTAAATTATTATTAATAAATAATATTAATAAACTATTAATATTAAATACTATTAATATTAAAATACTATTATTAATAAACACTATTAATAGCTTATTATTAATAGTGTATTACATTACTGAGTTAAGATATACACTTAATATAAAATAAATAAGATTTCTTTTCAAAAGCATTTTATAATTTAAATAGTAGACAATTCCTGCTGAGTGTCTCTAGCTATCCTGAACTAGTAACTGATTTGAATTGTTGTTAAAAAGAGTGTGTCAGGGGCTTCTCTGGCAGTCCAGTGGTTAAGACTCCATGCTCCTACTGCATGAGGCACAGATTCCATCCCTGGTCAGGTAACTAAGATCCCATATGCCATGAGTTTAGGCGAAAAAAAAAAAGTGTCAGTAAATGCACC